>WAAF01021129.1:0-20544 GCA_013400475.1 Tricholaema leucomelas
AGCTAGGCTCAAACTAGCACAGGTCAGCAGACCTTGCCCCTTTGCAACTGGATGTGGGGACTGTTTCATCGCTTTAGTTCCTGCCTCCAAAGATGGGCTCAAGGACACTCTTTGCAGCACAGGTTGCTCATGTTTATCAAATCAAGTCCTCTGTCAGAAAGAAATGCATCCACACCTTATCTCACTTCTAATTTACATGTTTATGTCAACCTTTTTGTCTCCTGCCAAAATCTACTGCCTTAATTAAAACATCTGCTTTCATGTCCAAATTTGGCACCAAAACTGAAATAGGTTAAATGAAGGATTAACCTGCCTGCTCCCTCAAGACAGAAGTAATACACAAAAAATCAAAGCTGGGATAAAGAGATACGACTTCACTGAATTAATGAGATAACATAAATGTACAATTACCTTAGCTAACAATCTAATTAATTTAATAATACAATGCATGATTTCTTTAGCTTAGCCTGTATTCAGGAGCAGCACAAACAAGAAAAGGCAAACAAACAAACCTGCATAAAAGAAAACCAGTTGCTACCTGACTCCCACTTGTCCGACCACCATCCCTCTGAAAAACAGCCAACATCTAAAACCACCCAGAACCCAAAAGCAACAACCAGAACAGGAAGCCGGCCCTGTTACAATCTGAACTTCAAGCTCTGTAATAATTTTCTTATCAGTACTTTCATTTTCTAAGGCTGGTATGACAGCAGCATGGTGTAAGTTTTACAGTTAATGTTCTTGTGGTATTGCACAATACCTTTGGAAACTATTAGAGAGAGAAATACACATAATAAGTCTCAAGCTTGATTAATTTTGCTTCTTTTGCCTCTGTCCTTGCAGACTGGTTAAAAAAAATTCCTTTGGCATCTTCATAAATTCTACAATCAAGTTACTTCGATTTCTACTGAAAAATAAAATAATAACAATAAAAATAATCTTTTATTTGTTGATTTGTTTAAATTAAAGCCAAAATAAGTAAGACAGATTGGTGAGTGCACCCCACAAAAATATCCAAAATTTTTATTTTTATCTGTATAAGACCCAGACTTGGTCAGGTTTTGGTATCAGTAGCCCAGGTAAAGATGTGTCTCTTTTTAAGCATCAGCAAATGTGGAGTTAAGGTGCTGTGCCAGGGACCTAGAGATTTAACAGTAAGGTGATAGTGACGTGCTGGCTATCTTGGCACAGACTACTTTCAGTTCTTTGTTCTTATGTCACTTCCATGCAGATGCTACACAAGGTAAGCATACCAGTTTACTATGTTTCTATATAAACATATTACACAAATGCAGGTGTACAAATTTACTATCATAGAATCATAAATCATAGAATCAAGCAGGTTGTAACAGAATTCCAAGATCATCCAGTCCAACCTAGCACCCAGCCCTATCCAGTCAACCAGACCATGGCACTAAATGTCTCATCCAGTCTTTTCTTGAACACCTCCAGAGACGGTGACTCTGCCACCTCCCTGGGCAGCCCATTCCAATGCCAATCACTCTCTCTGTGAAGAACTTTCTCCTAACATCCAGGCTANCCTACTATCCACCAGTACCCCCAGGTTCCTTTCTTCCTGGCTGCTCTCCAGCCACCCTGTCCCCAGCCTGTAGCGTTGCTTGAGGTTGTTGTGGCCAAAGTGCAGAACCCTTGTTAAATCTCATCCCATTGGCCTCTGCCCACCCATCCAGCCTGTCCAGATCCCTCTGCAGGGCTCTCCTACCTTCCAACTGATCAACACCTGCTCCTAGCTTGGTGTCATCTGCAAACTTACTGAGGCTGGACTCAATCCCCTTGTCCAGATCATCAATAATGATATTGAACAGAAATGGGCCCAGCACTGATCCTTGGGGAACATCACAACTGGATTGGCTGCCAAGTGGGTGTGGCACCATTCACCGCCACTCTCTGGGCCTGGCCTTCCAGCCAACTCTTGACCCATATCAGAGTGAATCTGTCCAGGTCATGAGCTGCCAGCTTGGCCAGGAGCTTGTTGCGGCATACGGTGTTAAAGGCTTTGCTGAAGTCCAGGTAGACCACATCCACAGCCTGCCCCATATTCACTAGGTGGGTAACCTGATCATAAAAGGAGATCAGGTTGGTGAGACAGGACTTGCTCTTCCTAAACCCGTGCTCCTTGGGCCTGATCCCTTGGCCATGCTGTAGGTGCTTTGCAATTGCACTCAAGATGACCTTTTCCATGACCTTGCCTGGCACTGAGGTCAGGCTGACAGGTCTGTAGTTTTCTGGTTCCTCCTTTTGACCCTTCTTGTGGATGGGCATCATATTGGCCAGCTAATATTTCTAACCTCAATCTTACTGTGTCAAGGGTACACGGGTATGCATTCCAGAGATACATCATTTACCACATTTAGCTGACTCCATTTTTTGATTCCTACATGAGCTAGTCTGCTAGATTTCAACAGTGGGGTGTGTGTGAGGTTAAGTTCCTAACCCACTACACTAATTTTCTTCTGACTGGCTGCAGGGAAGAGCTAAGAAGTGTCACTTCCTAAGCCTAAAAATTCATCACCAACAAGAAAATCCATTTAAGTTATACTTTCAATTTAGCAGCAATATCTGAAACATGAACTTTGACAATCTGTATTACACCAAGTTAAAGTACACTTACATTTTTCATTTTTCGCTTGAAGGTAGACTGAATTAGCCAACATAGAAAGCTTTCTCTGTTTTATCACAGCTAGCTCACCCAACTATTTATAGATTTGTATTTTAATATAAGAATATTTGTAGACAGAAATTAACCATAACTTTTGATCTCAGATGATTTCTAACCTTTCTTACTTTCTTATCTTTGAAACTCTGGTCCAATATACCTCTTGGAAGAATGTTTTCAAATTTGGCCAAGAGCAAAAAGAGAGGATCTGTGGGAGAATTTTCTCCCTAGCAGGGCATGAGCTGGTAAACATCAGAGCTCATGCTGGGAACTGTCCTTGGGCTGTCTTGGGCCCAAGAAACCAAGCTGTAAACAATGAACACCCCACACACAGCTGCAGGGGGCTGAGCTTGCCATCCTGCAGGGGTGGACACCTGGGATTGTTTTGATACAGAGTGACTTATTGGTACCTTACACATAACTCTGAGCCAATCTGTACCTTCCACTTGCGTTAACCTCAACTAGATGTGCACGCCTCTTCCAAATAGCATATAAGCCGTTGTACTTCCTTAATAAAGCTGTACTGCCTTGCTAGCAATTAACTGGGTCGACTCATCAGTACCCCGATCTCGCCTCCGCCAGCTTCCTGCTTCCTGTAAGGATCCTCATTATGATTTTGTGAAATAAACAAGTCTGTTTGCCAAGATATTAACAAGAATTTTTTTTTTAATACTGGTATTCGTATCCTCATAGTATTAAACAACACTATGGTTCAAGAGATACAGGCAAATCTAGTGGCATTAATTGCATATGATTCAATATGATGTTGTAAAATAAGAGATTGTTTTGAAATAGTGAACAGGAAAAGCACTCAGATTGTGACAAAAAGTGGTAAACTAGAGTATAGTCGATTTATTTTTTCTTGGAAAAAGAAATCCTATATAAAGATATTACCTATTTGAATTCATCGTTAAATGCTTTCACAACTCCCAACAGCTTGTATTATACATTCTGAATTTAATCTCTCTCAGTTAAAGTTATATTTCTCTGTGGAATACACTGAATTTCATCACTCTCCTGCATTACCCAGTATGTATGACCAGGACCTTCAGCAGACACCATCCCTCAGACAGGTTTCCCTTTGCCCGAAGGAGAAGGTACTCAGACAATTTTTCCTAATGGATTCTTTTCATGTACAACAGGAACTTTATTATCAGCCTTCATACGCTGCTAGTATTTATTTCTCTGTTGGAGTGTAATTTGCCTCTAAACCTCTGTAAATATGACCTCAGACACCAAGCGAACGACCACGTCTCTTTTGGAGCTCTCTGCCAAAGGGAGCTTCAAGTTGGACCATTGTCACTTCAGCCATGTACAGAATATTTTTAGTGTCTGGACTAGATCGTAAAGGTCCTAAGTCCAATGCATGGACTACTTGCTTTATCTAATCAAAGGCTGCTTGTTGTTCAGGTCCACACTCAAAATTGTTTCTCTTACGAGTCACATCATGCAGAGGTTTGACAATTCAAATCCTGAATCCAGGAATGTGTAGTCTCCAAAATCCCACTGCACCCAAGAAAGATAAAGTGTCCTTCTTGTTTGTAGGAACTGCCATGGTGGAGACTTTGTTGATCACATCCTGTGGAATGTGACGGCGACCATCCTGCCACCGCACTCGCAGAAACTTAATTTCTCTGGCAGGTCCTTTGACCTTGTCTCTCTTAATGGCAAAACCTGCTTGCAGCAGAATGTCAATGATTTTGTTAACTTTCTTGAAGACTTCCTCATCAATTTGGCCCCACACAATGATGTCATCAATGAATTGCATGTGCTTTGGAGCTTTACCTTTCTCTAATGCATTGTGGATGACTGACAGACTGTTGAGCTGTGTTTCCACCCCTGAGGCAAACGATTGAACTGGTACTGGATTCCTCTCCAGGTGAATGCAAACTGAGGCCTGTATTGCCTTGCTATGGGAATAGAGAAGAAAGCATTAACAATGTATGGTAGCATACTATTTCGCCTCCTCCGATTCCAGCTCGTACTGGAGCTCCAGTATGTCCAGCACAGATGCGCTGATGGGTGTAGTCACCTCATTGAGGTCATGGAAGTCTCCTGTCATTGTCCAGTCTCCGTTAGGCTTGCACACAGGCCAAATCAGACTGTTGAAAGGTGAAGGAGCTTTCTCGATGACAGCCTGACTTTCCAGTTAATGAATCAGCTGATGAATGGACATCAAAGAGTCACGGTTAGTTCTGTTCTGCCTGTGGTGCAGAGTTTCAGTAGTAATTGGCAGTTCCAGGTCCTCTATGTCATGATGTCTCACAACTGCAGATTCATCTGAAAGTTCAGGTCTAATGGACAATTTCAATTTACCATCCTCAGTCTCTACTGGTGCTATTCCAAAAAACCCATTTGTGATCCTCAGTGTACCCTCAGCAAGTTTGCCGATGATATAAAACTGGAGGGAGTGACTAACAGCCTCTCAGGCTGTGTTGCCATCCAATGAGATCTCAACAGACTGGAGAGCTGGCTGAAGACAAACCTCAGTAAGTTCAATAGGACAAGTGAAGAGTCCTGCACCTGAAGAGGAATAGCAACAAGCACCACTACAGGTTAGGAGATGCCCTGCTTGAGAAAAGCTCCATGGACTCCTGGTGGACAGCAAGTTCTCCATGGGAGAACAATGTGCCCTTGTGACCAAGACAGCCAATGGTATCCTGGAGTGCATCAAGAAAAGTGTGTCCAGCAGGTCTAGAGAGGTTCTTCTTCCTCTACTCTGTCCTGGTGAGACCACACCTGGAGTGTTGTGGCCAGTTTTAGGTTCCTTGGTTCAAGAGAGACAGGGACTTACAGGAGAGAATCCAACAGAGAGTCACAAGGATATCTGGGCAGTTTGAGCATTTGTCCTATGAAGAGAGAATGAGAGACCTGGGGCTGTTTAATCTTGAGAAGACTGTGAGGGGATCTGATATATATGTATAAATGTCTGAGAAGTGGGTGTCAGGTGGATTTGGCCAATCTGTTGTTGGTGATTTGTGGTAATAAGAAAAGGAACTATAGATATGAATTTGAACATAGAAGGTTTCACCTCATCATGAGGAGTAATTTCTTTACAGTGGGGGTGACGAAGCACTAGAGAAGACTGCCCAGAGAGGTTATGGAGTCTACTTCTCTAGAGATTTTCAAAACCCACCTGGATGCATTGCTGTGTGGACTACCCTAGATGATCCTGCTTTTGGCAGAGACACTGAACTCAATGATCTCTGGAGGTCCTTTTCAACCTCTAACATTCTGTCATTCTATGATTTTATGTTTTTTTTTTGTTTGTTTGTTTGTTTGTTTGATTAAACTGTCCTTTTCTCAATCCACATGGCTTCTGTGTTACTTTCTTTTCCAATTTTTGTCTTGAGGTCTTGCTTGTGAGAGCAAGCTGTCTTAAACCAGGAAAGCTGCATTAAAGTCTCTCATGAAATAATGTATCAATGATGTCCATCTTGCACAAATTCCATAAACGTTTACTCTTGACTAGTATATAGCTACTGGAACATCAACCATCTTATTGTTATTCCTGCTTGGTTTCCCACAAAGTGTAAACACATCAGTGTTTTGTGAAAAGACCATTACATGCTTTTTAGAAATTTAGATGTGAAATTGTGAGAATAGTGTAATTGTAGTTTTCTTTGACTTTTGGGGTATTTTTAGATGTTTAAGATGGTTTGGGACTTGCTCGCCTCCCCTCCCCACTTATGAAATCACCCAGACTAGACTCAGCCACCTGAAAGTTAAGGAATGCAGTTTTATTGAGTGCACCCTCAGCAAGTTTGCAGATGACACCAAGCTGTGTGGCGCAGCTGACTTGCTGGAGGGCAGGGATGCCATCCAGAGGGACCTGGACAGGCTGGAGAGGTGGGCCCAGGCCAACCTCATGACGTTTAACAAGGCCAAGTGTAAGGTCCTGCACCTGGGTCGGTGCAATCCCAGGCACAGATACAGGCTGGGTGATGAATGGCTGGAGAGCAGCCCTGAGGAGAAGGACCTGGGGGTCTGGGTCGACGAGAAGCTCAACATGAGCCGGCAGTGTGCACATGCAGCCCAGACAGCCAACCGAGTGCTGGGCTGCATCAAGAGAAGTGTGGCCAGCAGGGCAAGGGAGGTGATTCTCCCCCTTTACTCTGCTCTCGTCAGACCCCACCTGGAGTACTGTGTGCAGTTCTGGAGCCCCCAATACAAGAAGGACATGGAACTGCTGGAGCGGGTCCAAAGGAGAGCCACGAAGATGATCAGAGGGCTGGAGCACCTCTGCTATGAGGACAGGCTGAGAGAGTTGGGGCTCTTCAGCCTGGAGAGGAGAAGGCTTCGAGGAGACCTTATAGTGGCCTTCCAGTATTTGAAGGGAGCCTACAGGAAAGCTGGGGAGGGACTATTTACACGGTCTAGTAATGTTAGGACGAGGGGGAATGGGTTTAAGCTGGAAGAGGGGAGATTCCGACTGGATGTTAGGAGGAAGTTCTTTACAGTGAGGGTGGTAAGGCACTGGAATGGGTTGCCCAGGGAGGTTGTGGATGCTTCCTCCCTGGAGGTGTTTAAGGCCAGGCTGGATGAGGCCTTGAGCAGCCTGCTCTAGTAGGAGGTGTCCCTGCCTATGGCGGGGGGTTGGAGCTGGATGATCCTTGAGGTCCCTTCCAACCTAAACCATTCTATGATTCTATGATATGGAGAGTGCTTACTGTAAAAAATAAAGTTACTGAAGGCTCTAACCACCAAGGGGTTATGTATGAAGGTAGGTAAGCCTCCCACCAGGGCAGAGTACCGGAATGGCAGAAGTAAATCAACACTGCTGCTAGCCTGAAGCAGCTGCCAAATCTGTATAGCAGATACAGATGCCTCTGCATTTTGCTGTGCAACAGGCTAAGATAATTGTTTGTTGTATTACCTCAACCTGGAGTTGGCTATTGTTGGCTATTGTTTTTATTATTATTATTATTTTCCCTCCGGTCTGTGTGGTTGTGAGAGCGGACTGTGTTTTCAGACAACTATGACTTGGATTTAGACTGGGAACACCAAGGTGAACTGTTCTTAGCCTGGTAGGCCCACAATTCCTTGAGACACCAAGGTAGAGATGTTACCTGCCCAGTGGGCAGGAGATAGAGCAATTGACATATCCATAGATGCCATAACGCAAGTTATTTGCACTTCTAATAAACAAGCCAAGCGTCTGAAGCCCTTGCGGTATGGTGAATGATTGGTGAAATACAAATATGGTGAAGCATCGCTCTACCTCATTCTCAGACTGGAAAGTACTATGTGCTGACCACAGTAGAAGCAAGCACCAGGTGGCTGGAAACCTATCCAGTTTCCTATGCTACTGCACATAACACAATACCTTTCTTGACTTGGAAAGACAAATCATGTGGAAACATGGCACTCCAGAGAGAATTGAATCAGATAATTGTACTTATTGTGAGAATAACCTTACAAAAACATGTGCCAAAGAGTGTGGTATTCAGTGGATATACCACATCCTTTATTATGCTCCTGCCTCAGGCAAAAATTGAATGTTATAATGGTTTGCTGAAAATAACTTTAATATGGGGAGGAATCTTAAAGAATTGAGAGAAACACCTAGCCCCAGCTACCTGGGTAGTGAACAGTAGAGGCTCTGTCAATCAGTCAGGCCCAGCCCACTCAGATCTGTTATAAGGGTTAGAAGGTGACAGAATTCCTGCTATTTGTGAAAAGAATCTGTTGGGCAAGACTGTTCGGGTATTCTCCCCTTCAGCTGAGGGCACACCTCTACAAGGGGTGGTTTCTGCTGAAAGACTTGGTCATACATACTTGGTTGTGCAAAAAAATTGTGAGATACAATGTATTCCACAAAGGAACTTGACATGAGCTGAAAGACTATAGCTATAAGCTGTTACGAGTTCTTTTGCAGATAAATGTGATGCCCATAGAACCCATGAAGAACCCACCATAATGAATGAATCCTGTGAGTCCTAAGAGTCTTGTTCCATTCCATTTACTGAAGAAAACACTTGACTGTTTCCTGAAACCTAGCCAACACTTGAGACAGACAGAAATGAAGAAATGGATGGACAGGAAATGGATAAATGCCTGAAGCCTGAAGGACTACCATTCATGACACTGATATTGTCCCTAATTAGATGGAATGACTTGATGCTTCAAAGGGAATTATATTAAAGGGGTGGATTGTGGTCATTTGTGTTAGATTTCAAGCTTAGACATAAAAAAATAATGGGGAACAGAGAAACTTAGAAGTGGAAGAGTAGTGGAGTATCTGAGTGGAGGTGTGAACATTCCAGGGATAGGCCATATAATGGCAAAAGTGGATAAGGTAATATAATTTTGTTGAAGCATCAAAAGCTCCAATGAAAGCTTCAGTGTCTGGAAGCACAGCTTGTATGAAATGAAAAAAGCTTCTGCTGCTTCTGCTGTGCCCTTTGCTATCTTCTGCTGCCACTGTTTTGGCTGCTGCTGCTTTGCTGCCGCTTGACATCTTTCCCATCTTCCTTAAGGTTATCATATTTCTGTAGTAATTCATTCTTCTTGAATTATTATATTTAAAGTGTACAAAAATTTAATCTCATCTTTTCTCTGACTTTCCAAAATTCTGAGTGAATTTACTTTACTGGGGCAGGGATCCACCCTAACCCATCACACCAGGACAGCATAATTTCAGATAATGTTGTAGTGGAAGCTCCACAGGAGTTCTGAGATGCTCTGTAGAGGTGATGTGATAACACTTCCTGTCTATACTGCACCAATATAACCACATTTGGGATACTGAGTTCAGTTCTCAGCAACTCACTACTATGAAAATAATGGCTGGAGCTCAGAGGACAGAGATAAAAAGGATTGGAAGGCAAAGGTTGACCTATGAGAAAATAGAAGGAACTAAACAAACAATACATAGCAAGACTAAGTGAGACCTGGGACATTGGCATCATAGGAGTCTGCCTACTGCAAGAGTGTGAACATCTTCAAGAGAGTTACTCAGAAGGAATATGGATGTATAGATAGAATTGAATACAAGAAATGTCAAGCCCCAGGGATTTCTTACATCTAAAACATTTCATGTAATAGTCTGTGGAAGAGTCCTCAAGTACATAAAGGAAAAGCATCACTTTAGATATCTGAAGCCAGATTGGAGGATAAAAGGCATTAGATTGTCAAATGTTTTTCTTCAAAATTTCTCCCACTTTCTGTCTTTTTCTATGGTTGAAATGCCATCATCCAGACTCTGCATTTCTGTCATGCAAAACATGGAGCATTTTGCTTTACTGGTCTTTTGTCTGCATGCTTGATTATGCAATCACTGGCATTTAAAAAAGCTGCAAAATATGAAGTTTTCATGACTAAAACTCCTTAACGGAACTGAGGAATTAGGAATAAAAAAACCCAACCACCAATAACATACAAACAAACAAAAAAAAACCATGAATGTGTGGCAGTTTGAGCTAGATTTCTAGCTCAGAAATGAAAAAAAATTTGGAACAGAGAAACTTAGAAGTGAAAGCTCTGAGTGGAGAGGTGAACATTCTAGAGATAGGCCATATAATGGCAACAATAGGTCAGTTAATATAATTTCATTGGAGCATCAAGAACTTTATGTCTGGAAGCACAGCTTGTACCTTCCCCTTGCTGCTTCTGCTCCACTCGATGCTATCTTCTCCCGATGCTGTTTCAGCTGCTACTGCTTTTTGTTGCTTTGCCACCACTTGACCCCTTCCCCATCTTCCTTAAGGTTATTATATTTCCATAGTAGTTTATTCTCCTTGTACTGTTATATTTAAACTATAAGAAATATGATTTCATTTTTTCCTGACTTTCCAAAAATCCTGTTGTATTGAGTTTACTCTACCGGAGGAGGGATCTATCCTAACCTGGGACAGAATGACAGAATGTAAAGTGGCTTTACTGAAGAATTTCTGCCTTTTAAGCCTTGTCATGTGTGGGAATTGATATGAATGAAAAATTGCCACCTCTGTTGCACAGAAATGAACAACTGATAAGGAGGACAAAAAGCAGATTGTGAGCAACGGACCAAGGCAATAGAAAGGTCTGATAGTCTGAGGAATCCTAGGTCCCCCTTAAACAGAACCATAGGGATGGAGGCCCATCCCAGGGAGATGGACCTGCTCATCCCAGAATATTGTAATATCATTATATTGTTATTCTGTTTCATATTCTGGTATGGCAGCTTAAAAGATAGTGCCTGACCTGATCTCTCTCTTTTCCCTGCCCTCCTTTCCTCTGCTTCTTTCTCAAAACAGCACATGTTCTTATCTCATGGTTCATGGGGGAGACGGCGGGCAGGGAGTTGATCTGTGTCATTGCAGCCATTGAGGCCTTGTAGGCCCCAGCTAGGAGGGTATACAGTTTCGGCCTACCTTCAGGCCAATTGAGGATGGAAGAGGTGGAGTTTGGGCCTAGTGGGGTTTTGTACTTATTCTAACTGTTTGCCTTTTACATATATGTTTTTGTAAATAGAATTTCTTTTTAAACTTCCAATAAGCGTGCAGTATCCTCATTCTTACTTCTGGAAAGGGGTGAAAGTCATTTCTTTCCTCTAGTCCTGGGTATGCTCATGGCCCTAAACTGGGACAAAAGGCTTTTGACACACAATTAGGTAGGACTTGTTCCTTATCACCCCACAGTTCGCTCTAATTAGCCTCTAACAAGGCTGTAGCCTTGTGGAGAGGAATGTTAGCTATCTCTTAGATTGAGGGAGGATGTTTTCTGTTTATACCATTTATAATTACAGAGTTCTCTATTGTTTCCCTGTCTATATGCTGTGTTGGGCCAGCTCTCTGATGTGCCTGCCGGGCCCCCAGCCAGCCCCTTTGCCATGCTGGCATCTTTCATTGGGGATTATCTGTTGTTTATACAATCTATGTATACAATCTGTATATACAATATATATAAACCATCATCTCAGGCAATAAAGGGGATTCTGCATTGTGATGATTTGGGTGTTACCCTCCCCCACACACTTTGGAAATCACCCAGACTAGACTCAGCCATCTCTGGAAATTGAATGAAGCTTATTATTTACAGCTTAGCACAATATACAAGCAGATATTTTCAGTATATACAGAAATATACAAGGTAAAAGGTAATACAGAAACACAACAGCCCTCCCAGAAACCTGAGTCCCCAGAAGGGGCTCCCAGCTGCCCCTTCACCTTCCCCCTAGCCCTCTCAACCTTACCCCAGTCCCAAGGAAGAAACTCCCAAGGGAGTTTCGGCTAGGGGGTTAAGAAGCAAAGTGGATTAGTCAAAGAAACAGAGGGTGAGGTCACAGAGAGATGCAGCTCGGAACTTCCCAGCAGAAGAAGTGCTTTTATCTATGTTTTGATTCTCCTTCGTGTATCTCTCAGTAAGCTTATGAGTGAAGTAGACATCACCATTGTTTTCCTTTCACAGCCTGTAATCTAGTTCTTCTCACCAAAGCATTCTAGCCTGCTTCAAACTAGCACATGCATAAACCATCCACAAGATCTATGACTCTTAATGCCACAGTCATGGTTTAACCCTAGCAGTCAAATAAGAACCAAGCCTTCATAGGTTGGAGGAGGGAATCATAAAAGTAAAAGTAGAAGAAAAAAAAAAAAAAAGGCAAAGCAAAACAAGGAATTCACTCACTATTTCACATTGGCAGGCAGGTATTGAGACATCTCAAAGAATGAAGTTCTTCATCACATTTAACATTTACTTGGGAAGGAAAACACCATCATTCCAAATGTTCCACTTCCTCCTTCTTGTCCCAGCTTTATGTGCTAAGCCTGATGTCATACAGTCTGGGATATCCCTTTGATCAGTTAGGGCCATCTGTCCCAGCTGTGTTGCCTCTCAACTTGTACATCCTCAGACTACTTGCGGGTGGAGTTGTATGAGAAGCAGAAAATGCGTTGACTGTGTGTAGGAACTGCTTGACAGTAGCTAAAACATCCACAATTATCAACACTGCTATGCAGCAAAAATCCAATACCTAGCCTCATACTAGTTATTGTGAAGAAAACTAACTCTATCCTATACAAAACCAGCAAAACCGTCACACTGTTTGCATGAAAGTTTCGTGTAACTGTGTCTTTGTCCAAGGTATCATCACAGTCTGGATAAATAAAATGTATTACTAGCACAAAAAAAATTACTACCTTTAGACTAATGCCACCTCTCTCTCTCTGGATTTGAGAACTGTCTTTAAGGAATAAATAAAATTACCTTAATAAAACAAATAATTAGGGCCACAAAACCAGCCAGCAACAAGCAAAATTTATTTTCAAATAATTAAAATAATGCAATAGTCATTCTGTTATCTTCCAAAGATAAGCAGAAAGAGACAAATAGGGCAGAAAGGAGAAAGAGAAGGATGTCAAAGGAGCCATCCAACCCTGCCAGATTATGTAAAAAGAATCTTTAGTAAGAAATTTGGAAACTTTATTGTTATATTTCCCAGAAATGAAGAAGTTCCATGTAACAGAAGTAGATGAACATGATGATGCCATTAAAGCATACTCTTAACTCCAGGAAAACAATACTGCTGATTTGTCATATTTTTTGTTGATTTTTTTTTTTGTTTAGTTTTAACAGTCTTGTGAAGTCAAGTTACAGGCATTGGCAGAGCACCCTACCTGTAGCTGTAACAAACCACAAGTGCCAAAATAGGTTACAAAATTTTCTTTTCGAAATACAAGTTTATTCATCTTCAGTTATTTCACTTTCATACCCCATAACTTCTAACCTTCTCTTCCTAGGCCTTTTTGATATGTACAGGAAGATTTTGCCATGTGAGAAGGGGATGCTACTAGTAGTTTGAAGACAAAAGCAGCTCCTTGTTGGCTAAAGCACACAACAGATGGCTAGGATTAGAGCAAAATGCCACTAAACAGTAATATGCCTACTAAGAAACCCCCTGATAGGTATTTCCTGGGCAGACAGACATCAGTCAGATAGGGGACAGATAGTAACACCTTTTCTCCTTACAGCTGTGTTACTCAGAAGACATCTTTCAGTTCCTTGTTCACTTTCTTTTACCCTAGGATTTTATATCATCTGACAGAAGTACTTTTCCTCTCAAATCTTTGGGCTGTTAACTTGTCTTTTCTGAATGATCTTAGCTGGGCCTGCACAATCTTAGCTGGACCTGCAATCCTAATTGACTTATTGTACATGGCTTTATTCCATAAACTGTCTCGCAGCTTGGCAATTCCCTTAGTGGCCTGGAACAAGGTTACACAGCTGAGCCATGACAAAACTCACTTTCAGTGACAGACAACTGAAGCTCTAGCAGGAAGGTTAATGCACCCTATTAATTTGACAAAATGGCCTTAGTCCTCAACACATACAAGTAAGAGGAGAACTCTTACCTCACTATTCCTTTCACAGCTCGATTTTGGACCCATCTTAAAATATGTTACCAAATGTTGGAGTTTTTAGTACATCAATGATAATATTATTGGATTTTGGAACAGAGTAGCCAACTTGCTTCACCCCAATTACCTCCTTTCAGCTTCTCTTCACCAGATTACTTGGCCCTGAAGCTGTGTATTTGACTGATACTTGGTAATTGTCATCATCTCATAGAATCGTAGAATCAGCCAGGTTGGAAGAGACCTCCAACATCATCCAGTCCAACCTATCATCCAGCCCTGTCCAATCAACTAGACCATGGCACTATGTGCCTCATTCAGTCTTTTCTTGAACACCTCCAGGGAGGGCAGTGAATTCAACTCGTTTGAATGCTGTGATCATTTCTGTCTTACAAGACCAAAAATACATATGCAGAAAATATGTAACAGATTAAAATAGATACATAACTAAAAATTAAATTAAAAATGTGCTTGCTAAGACTGATTGCTTTCTATGTCCTTTCCCACCACAATTTACTTTCAGTCTCCCCAAACAGACACATGTGACATGCTCTCTGCATGATGCAACTCATTAGAAATGCCAAGATTTGAACACTTAGAAGATGTGAGTATGAAGAAAACATCTCCCAGTGTCCTATAGGTAACGTTACACTCAGGAAACATTAAAATTCTGAGGTTATGTAGCACATACTCTCTGTAGCCCTGTGGTATAAAAGTGACTAATCTATGTTTTACATTCCATGATGATTTCTGGTCTTCAATAAAACTATTATTTTGCCAAGAGAATATTCTTTTCTAATTGTATGATCTAAAAGCACAAGAAAATCTAAGTTACATGTCTTGCATTCAAAACAATACATCTGTGAAACAATGTAAGCTACTATTTACAGATTTATGTATCTTCCTGATTGCAAATTTTATGGATTTTTTTTCTACTGCAGCATTTTTGCCTAAATTTCATTAGTTTCATTTTATAGGCCTAGAGTGTCTACTACCCTAGACTCAGCAGCAAGAAGTGGCATAAAATGCAACATAAACAAGAAGTTAGTAAGGGTTTGAACTTCAGAATTTATAGAATCATAGAATCATATAATGGTTTAGGTTGAAAGGGACTTCAAGGATCATCCAGCTCCAACCCCCTGCCATAGGCAGGGACACCTCCCACTAGAGCAGGTTGCTCAAGGCCTCATCCAGCCTGGCCTTAAACGCCTCCAGGGAGGAAGTATCCACAACCTCCCTGGGCAACCCGTTCCAGTGTCTCACCACCCTCACTGTAAAGAACTTCCTCCTAATATCCAGTCTAAATCTCCCCTCTTCCAGTTTAAACCCATNGAACCGAGAACTTACTGCTTCCAAAATGTATCACAGTGGATTTCCACCTGCTATTGGTCTTCTATAAATACATTTGACTGTTGTAGGGTTTAAAATTTATTAACATCTACTTGTGATTTTGGATTCATTGTATTTACTGTCTGGTTTTGACAGTAGAACACTTGAAAAATGAAAGAAAACATACCACAACAAGAAGATGTGAACTTTATTTGTGTACTTGAGTCATTCTGATATTTTGATCATAAGAATAGCGACTTATAATTCTGCTGAAAATGCCAAAATGTAGGAACATTGGAAACCTGATAAACTAAAAAACATGCAAACATAACATTAAATTAGAGTAAGGCTTAGAACAATGAGAGCAAAATATAGTGTATACAGCAGGATTTTTTTTTTAAGCTTAAAACATATTTCCAAAAAACAGTGAAGGATATTGTTCAGCTTTTATAAAGACAAAAAGACAAACTGTAACACCAGTACCAGTCTGACCTTTCTGTCATTCAAATTCAGTCTGCTCATCTCATGGTAACTTCTCCATGGCATAGTTTATTCAGACCTTTTTTTTTTTTAAGTGAAAATTGAAGTCGTTCATTCAAACAATCTTACTTGCTATGCCAATAATTTTTCTTAGCTGTAAATGAATCTGATATAAGCACCGAGCATGTGTTTAAGATGAGAGGAAATATTGTTATAGTTCTTCACTTTTTCTTTTTTTTTAGATATATCAGTATTTCTTTATTGATTTAATTTGAGAATATAATGCCCAATCACGTAGGGCTTGCAGGACTGACTATTGATCTCAGCAACTTTGAAAGAAAGAAATCTACATACCTGCCAACAAGATAGGTCATTTGTCTGCATGATCATACTGTATTTTCAAGACCTGTCAGATACAAAACGTGATAACCCTCCAGGAATTTTCTATGCAGGTTCTGTATGAATCACCAGTTGAATGCTTTTATAAGAGACATAACGCAAATATACTCTGGAAATTCTCTTTTTTTTTTTTTTTTTTGTGAAAAATAAATTTAAAAGGGTCATTTAGATCCTTGAACTGAAAAAAAAAACCAAACCAAAAACAAAACCAAAAACCAAACATTATCACTTGATATCTAAGTATTCACTCCTGTTAGTATAAAAAATGAAATAATTGCATAGCTGCATCATGTTTCGTCCACATTCTCTGAAGGTTGAATAGTGAAACCAACACATATTTTCTTACAACTCAGAATCAGAGAGAAGAGATTATATCTTACTTTTATTCTTCATTCTCTCTAATTATATTCTGCAATATTTGAACATCTTTGTGGCCTTTCCTGGCAGCCTGCCCATGTAATTTTTGTATACCAAGGCCGAAAACTGAGCTCAGTATTACAAGCATGGCTTGGTAAATGCTGAGAGGGATAATGACTTTATCTCTTTTGGAGATGCCCTTGTTGATTCTTCTAATTTGACTAGATCCCAGCCTCTGCTCCACATCTGGATTAGATTTCCCTAGATGTAGGACCTTACACTTGTTTTTGTTGAGATTAGTAAGGTTTCTTGTAAGCACACTCTTCCAGCCTATCCAAGGCTTACTGTTTGGTGGCCCTTCCTTCTGAAGTGTCCACTTCCCCATCTGGTTTGACATCCTTAGCCAACTTCATTAGTCTACTCTTAATCCCACCATCTAGATTACTCACAAAGATATTCAACAGTGCAAGACCCAGTATCTATCTCCAGCAGACCTCACTTCTTGCAAGTTTTAAAAGGAGACATCTACTACCACATCTGGGTGCAGTTTGTCACCCAGTTCCCTACTCACTGCACAGACATGCATTGAAGATTCTCCTTAATATAGAGTATGACTACTCCTTATCTTCTTAACTGCCTGTCTTCACAAAACAGCCTATGGCCATCCACATCAATCCTTTGATCATCTGAGTTGTTAGTGGCCACTGCATTTCAGTTTTCCCTATGACACCATGAATTTCTGACTGAATATAGAGGTCCTGGTTTTCCCCAGGCTGCATACATTGCTATATATAAACTTGAGGTGGTTTGTCTAGTACTATGCAAAAAATTAGGAGCAAAGATATGTCAAGAACAACCAAATATATGCAGAGTTTTTCATGACTGTATAGTTGTATGTGGCAGTTCACAAGGCATGTCAAAGCATAAACGTCAGCTTAACAGACAAAGAGAAATCCCTTTTAAGGTATTTTTTTCCTAATTGCTTAATCTACCATTATTCCACATAATGAGCGCTAAGAGTACTTCCAAATTCTGGTACGCTGGCTTGTCTAGATGAATTGCACACCCAAGTGTGGTAATACACAGTTATACAATGTTCTAGTTAAATATTTTCCATTCAAGATCAAGTATCTTACTGGACACTAAAACTATTAAAATATTTTACTTCATAGATAAGAGGCTTAACTATGAGTGAAATTGAAAACTTGGGGGAAAAAAAAATCTATTTTCTTTCAAATCAATACCTTTTCTTCCTAAAGAGGTCTTTGATTTCTCAAGAGATGGATTCATCTTCCAGGGGTCATTCCTGTCAGAAACCCACTTCCAAAATCCAAATAGCTTCTTAGAGTGAGTAATGACATTACTCATTCATAATATTGTATTTAATGTATTGAATACAGTTCTAGTCTAGAATGCTTTTGTTCTGATGACTAAAAATTCCATTCTTTAAAATGCACTGATGTAAGTCACTGCATGTAGCTCTCTGCCCTGATGCTTTAGCATTTTGATGGCCAATTTGATAGGAAGTTCTCCACTGATGGCAGTGGTCAGTCCTACATGTTTCATACACATTCAAACAGGAAACAGTTCCAGGGCATTCTTTACTTTAAACACAAGTCTTAAATATCTAGAGGACACAAAAGTGAAAGACATCTATAAATATGACTATGTACTACTAGAATGTCAGGGGTAAAGGCCTAGAGGTTGGGACAAAGCTGCTGCACAGACAACATGAAGCCATGTAACACACCAGTATGTGTCTCATATCTAGGTTTGTGGCAGAAGAATGACAAGATAGAGAGTACAGTTTCCTGCCAGCTTCTAACACTCAGATAAAAGAAATAACATATGAGCCTAGTGCATGTGAATGTACTGCCCATTGCCAGTGTGGAAGCCAGACAGCAGTTATACTGAAACTGCATGTTATTAATTCAGATTACATCTGAGACAAACTGAGGAAGCAGACAAAGAATTTATTGATGCTATATCACTCTAAATACAGTGTAGATCTTCTTGTGAATTCTTAAGTCTTTTTTTCCAGAACAGTGACTTCAGTAGCTTGATTCTGATAATTGATTTTTTTTTGGTTCTCAATGAGCTGTTTAAGAATATGCACTTGCATTAAGCTGAGCTCTCAAAAAATATATTTCACAGTATCACAGTCTCACAGTATCACCAAGGTTGGAAGAGGCCTCACAGATCATCAAGTCCAACCTTTCACCACAGAGCTCAAGGCTAGACCATGGCACCAAGTGCCACGTCCAATCCTGCCTTGAACAGCTCCAGGGACGGCGACTCCACCACCTCCCTGGGCAGCCCATTCCAGTAGCCAATGACTCTCTCAGTGAAGAACTTTCTCCTCACCTCGAGCCTAAACTTCCCCTGGCGCAGCCTGAGGCTGTGTCCTCTCGTTCTGGCGCTGGCCACCTGAGAGAAGAGAGCAACCTCCCCCTGGCCACAACCACCCCTCAGGTAGTTGTAGACAGCAATAAGGTCTCCCCTGAGCCTCCTCTTCTCCAGGCTAAACAATCCCAGCTCCCTCAGCCTCTCCTCGTAGGGCTGTGCTCGAGGCCTCTCACCAGCCTCGTCGCCCTTCTCTGGACACGCTCAAGCATCTCAATGTCCCTTCTAAACTGGGGGGCCCAGAACTGAACACAGTACTCAAGGTGTGGTCTAACCAGTGCAGAGTACAGGGGCAGAATGACCTCCCTGCTCCTGCTGGCCACACCATTCCTGATGCAGGCCAGGATGCCATTGGCTCTCTTGGCCACCTGGGCACACTGCTGGCTCATGTTCAGGCGGGTATCAATCAGCACCCCCAGATCCCTCTCTGTCTGGCTGCTCTCCAGCCACTCTGACCCCAGCCTGTATCTCTGCATGGGGTTGTTGTGGCCAAAGTGCAGCACCCTGCACTTGGAGCCATTGAATGCCATCCCCTTGGACTCTGCCCATCTGTCCAGGTGGTCAAGGTCCCGCTGCAGAGCCCTTCTGCCCTCCAACTCAGTCACATCTGCCCCCAGCTTAGTGTCATCTGCAAACTTGCTGATGACTGACTCGATGCCCTCATCCAGATCATCTATGAAGATGTTAAAGAGGATGGGGCCCAGCACTGATCCCTGAGGGACACCACTAGTGACAGCTGCCAACTGGATGTGGCACCATTCACCACCACTCTCTGGGCTCGGCCCTCCAGCCAGTTCCTAACCCAGCATAGAGTGTTACCATCTAAGCCGCGGACTGACAGCTTAGCCAGCAGTTTGCTGTGGGGAACAGTGTCAAAGGCCTTGCTGAAGTCCAGATAGACCACATCCACAGGCCTCCATGGGAACACACAGCTCCCCGACCCCATCCCCCAGTTCAAGAGGCCACTTGCCTCCTCCTCCCTCCTTGCTGTTGAAAACTGAGGCGAAGAAGGTATTCAGGACCTCAATTTGGAACCTCTGCTCACAAGACTTAACAGTATGAAAGGTAGAGTGGTTAAGATAAATGAAAAAAACACACCACCATGGAAGATCCAGACAACAATAGCATTTTTTAACATGGTTTAGTCATATATATAATTAACATCAGCATTATCTTGCACAAGTAGGCTTTCCTCAGACAATTCTAATGGAATTATTTATGTGAGCATAAGATGCTTATATGAATAAAGTTTATATGATTGGACTCATCTTCCATCTGAATTATGGAAAAATCCTTTAACATGTGCATAAGGTCCATAAAATTGCCTACGATCTCTAGAGGTAGTTATTAAGAGCAGGATGATAGCAGGATGCTATCACTCTGTATATGTTCAATGTTGCATGTTGTTTAGACACACTTTATCTCTACTGGTGTCTTGGTTCTAATTTAAATTTCCCAAACTCTCAAATATAGTTGATAGAACCAATAACAATGTATAGGATCTCTTTCCCTCTTCTTTCCCAAAGAAAAATAATTAGATGTAGAGAGAGGAAAGGTAAAGCA
>WAAF01021131.1:9414-22427 GCA_013400475.1 Tricholaema leucomelas
TTGGACGTGGCACTTGGTGCCATGGTCTAGCCTTGAGCTCTGTGGTAAAGGGTTGGACTTGATGATCTGTGAGGTCTCTTCCAACCTTGGTGATACTGTGAGACTGTGATACTGTGTCTCTCCTCAGCGCTCTGCCATGCTGAATGCCTGCTGGCAGAGGAGAAAAGGGCAGGGCAGGTATTAAGGTCTGCACCACTGCACAGTTGGCTGTGGGGTTTGCTCAGGAGTAATAAGAACTGTTTAATTCCCAGGTGTGTTATCCTCGTTGCCAGCTCGGTAGAGTTTCCCTTTTTTCCAGGGATTTAGGGGTGACCACGTGTTAATCTTTTCCAGTGTCAACACCAAAATGTCCTCGATGAGCTTTATGCTAAAGTGAACACATTTTGTCACAATATTAATTCCTTCACTGCCCTTCAGGAAGAAGCAAGGTTGCTTTGACTGACCTTAGGCTGAGGTTGGAGCTTTTCCTTCCTAAAATCATCAAAAAGTAAGTGCTTGTCTGATGGATGCTGGGAAGAGGTCAGCTGGACTGTGCATGCCACAGCACAAGGCTGGATTTTGGAGCTGTGTCTTGGTCTGTTTCTCTGATGTCTTCCAGACAGTTCCTATCAGTGCTGGAGATGAGAACTCCTGTTCCTACACACGTTTGAATTGGTCCCTTGGTGTCTTTAGTAAAAGCATACTTGGAACCCCAGCTTGCCAGGAGCATCCTCTGCCTCACTCTGCAAACCCACAGAAGATGAGGAGTGGCCAAAACACCTGCTGCAAACAGTGAATGCAGACTTACACCACTGGGCTCGTGAGTAACCACATTGGTTTGCATATTTTTACACTGGGGATGCCATTGCATGATTTCATCCCATTTCATGCTTTCAGAGCTCAGAATTGTTTTAAGACCATGAAAAAGTGAAGGTGGCTTCCTCCTTTCAGCAAGCTCTGCTCAGCTGAGCTCTTTGCTGTTAAACCCAGCCTGGGTTTATGGCCAAGAGGCACAAGGGAAAAAGATGACAGGAAAATTTAAACCACTTCATGGAGTATTTTACAGAAGAGTGATGTGGCAGAGAAAGGCCAAGTAATAGAGTGGTGTAAGTGTTTTACTGGAGCTTGTAAGTGATGTGATTGCCACACAAGCTCATGCTAATAAAGCCTTTAATCAATACCCTACTATGATGGGGTCTTGAGCCCAAGTCTGTTGCCATCACTCTTATGACTGTTCCCTGGGGAGCTGGTGGAGCTCCCTGGGGTGGGAGCCAAGCCAAGATCCAGAGAGTCTTCCACAGCTGCATGCTGGCACTGTGTGAGCCAATGGGTGTGGTGGGCTGAGCAGGTCCCCAGTTCATAACAGGTGCAACTGTAAAGCTTTGGTTTTCCCCAGTCTGGAACCTGTTCTTGTTGTCTTCCACAAGCTGGTGGTTCTTTACTTCTTGCATTGAGGCAGAGCTCATAGTTTCTGCAGAACTCTCCAGTAGGCTTGGAGGCTGCAGCCTCTGGCAGAGGAGCTGTGGCTAGGGTGGTGGCCGTGCAGTGCCCAGGGTGACCACTCTGCAGCACAGGTGGCCCAGGCCTCTGAAGGGCAGAGGGTGCATTGAGAGTAGATGTGATGGTTTGGCTATCCCCCTCCCCCCCACACTTTAGAAATCACCCAGACTAGATTCAGTCGGCTCTGGAAATGTGAATGAAGCTTATATTTACAGCTGGCACAATTTACAAGCAGATATTTACAGTATATACAGCTATAGACAGAAATANTCATCTAGTTCTTCTCACCAAAACATCCCAGCTAGGCTCAAACTAGCACAGTAGAGAAGCTCCACAGCTCACCTCTCTGTGAAGAGTGTGGAGGTAAGTGGTGAGACTCTACTCTTGGTCTTGCTGAGGTCCCAGGGGACACTGCAAGTAGGGCATTTCTGACAGACTGTAGCAGGAGCTGCAAAATCACTCCTGAAAAGCTGTGATGATTTGGGTGTTCCCCACCCCCCCCCCAACTTAGAAATCACCCAGACTAGACTCAGCTGACTCTGGAAATGGAATGAAGCTTATATTTACAGCTGGCACAATTTACAAGCAGATATTTACAGTATATACAGCTATAGACAGAAATATACAAGGTAAAAAAGGTAATACAGACACAACTCCCCTCCCAGAAACCTGAGTCCCCAGGAGGGGCTCTCAACCACCCCCTCACCTTCCCCTTACCCCTCTCCACCTTACCCCAGTGCCAAGGAAGAATTGAGGTTTGGCATGGGGGATTAGGAAGCAAAGTGGAGTATTTAAAGAAACGGAGGGTGAGGTTAGAAGAGAGATACAGCTCCAAGCTTGCCAGCAGCAGGAGTGAAACTGCTTAATCTATGTTTTGCTTTTTGTTCTTATACATCTCAGCAAGCCTGTGAGTGAAGTAGACATCACCATGGTTTTCCTTTCACAGCCTGTAATCTAGTTCTCACCAAAACGTTCTAGCTAGCTTCAAACTAGCACGAAAGCAGAGCTCAGAGGGGCAAACCAGCACAATGTGAGAGCCCTTGAGGGCCCATGGGGAGCAGATCACTACCAGGCTGCTCTGGCTGAATCAGATTCTCATGATGTCTCTCAGTTTGCCCGTGTCAAGTCTGCACTCTGTGGAGGTTACCAGGCCAACTCACTTCGTATTGATCTTTCTCTCTGCATTAGCATCAGCTGTAACTAAAAACAATCGGGGAGCGGCCGCACGCAAGCTGGCACTCAAGTGGACAGAAATACAGCTACCCTTCCTGTTCCACTGGCTGAATTCCATCAAACAAATTGGGTTTGGGGTGGAAGTCAGCCCTGTTCCTGCTTAAAGTCATTTTTCCAGCAGAAGAGGTAGCAATGTCAGGTTGCAGGACCATATGCATCTCTGCCTTCACACCAACAAAAGACAATCAGGCTCCAATCAAAACTTGTCCTCTGCTATCTCGACAGTTGCTGACAATGATGGATGGAGGCAGGTTTGGAAGATCAAACACGAGACAATCTGTACTGCATTTCAAACCACCTTATGCTTTTAAGTGCCAATATGACATCTGGTGGACTCAGTAACACCAACCTCATCCTGAAGCCTCTCTGCTGTCCCCATCAGCTCTTGTTTACCACTGTTATAAATTAGTGGCTTTCCAAGAGACATCTTCACTTCTCATCCCACATCTGCATCATGTTCTGCTCTGTTAGGGACAAGCCATTGAGTGGAATTAGAGCAGCATGGTTCATTCTCTTTTTTTCTTCTACCTTACTCACCAGTGGCTTGCTATTTTTTATTATCTTTTCTTGCCTTGAGGAGTTTTAGAACAAAGTAACTTTTCAAATCACAGTATTTCTTTAATGCAATGTCTGGAGATAAGTTTATTGTGCTTTTATGGCATCTAAGTAAACACATTTCTTAAATATATTCCCATCTACACACACAAAAAAAACCCAAACCAACCTGCTGTGGCTGTAGGCAAGCAGAATGCTGATGGAGCCCGTCACACACACACATCATACTGGTGGAGGCTGTCAGAGCTCGGGTGTGCAGCACAGGACAGATTGGTTGGTGGGATGGGACAGTCTTTGTCCCTTGTTGTCATGCCTTGGGGGCAGGAGGATGTGGGGAGCTCTGCAGGACCCGCAAATGAGCTCTGAGCTGTTGTGTCTGATGGGCAAACAGTACCTTGGGATCACAATGTGGATTTCACAGCAGGTGATACTGGAGGGAAAGTGGGAGCAAACGAGATCAAATTGTGCTCAGGGGAAGTGGAGAAGTTGCCTCTCCTATTCGCACAAAGCAGTCATTTAATTTCCTGTTGCCTGACTGCTGGAGGATGCATCGTTTGTTCTGATGACTCCAGGCAAAGCAGGTTGGTTTTACACATCTTTGACACTGTTTTCCAGGGCTGCCTTGAGGGCTGGCACGATTCAGTGCTGAGCACTGGATCCTTGCCTGTGTCTTGCCAGACCTGTGGGAACAGCAGTGGGATGCTCACCCCAGCAGATCAGGGCAGAGGATGGGCATGACACTTCTAAGATTGGTGCAGAGCTGGGCAGAGCATCAGAGGTGATTGCTCTGCAGCTCTGCATCATGCTAGCCCTGTACAGTGCTTAACAAAACCTGAACAAACAGCTGCTCCTGTGAGCTTCTCCCTGCTGAACCACAAGTGGGTGGTGAGCTGTGGGGACAGGGCAGCTCCTGCACTACCCAGGGTCTGTAACAAACCTCCTTGCTTCTCCCAGCCCCTTGAAAGTTGCTTTCTATATATATATACACCATCTTTATATAGCATCAAGACTTTTCCCCTGTCAAGTGAGATAAGCTGTGGAGGTGTGATAAAAGGCTCAGCAGCACCTGGTTAGTTTATACACCCATCTCCAGCCCAGAAACCATGGCTGAAGTTCTTATATCCTCACCTTCCTCTTCACTCAGGTATGTGTGGGCCCGGTCAGAACATAGGGCTCTCTTTTAATTGTTTTTTGTGTCCCTGCCTATGGCAGGAGGGGTTGGAACTAGATGATCCTTGTGGTCCCTTCCAACCTTGACTGATTCTATGATTCTATTCTATCTGCCTCGGTGGGTGCCTAAGCATCTGTTGATGTGTGGGCTGGCACATCCAAAGCACCAAAGCATAGGGGCAGGGAGAGAGGAGAATGTGGTGCTGCAGCCTGAGCCCAGTTCAGGTTGGGATGTTGATCAAGAAGCACAGCCCTGTGCCTTTCCACCAATCCTTCCTGCCCCAACACGGAGCCCATGGCTCTGGGCTGTGCTGTACTTCTTTGTTCTGAGCTGGAGGGGAGACTGCAAGGAGTGAGATGTGGACTGTAGGCAGCTAAAGTGTTCCACTCTTCTGAGCATTAATATCATGATTGTGCTGTCTAAATAACATCCAGGCTCTGGCTGCCCTATTGCCTATTCCTAAGCATGATTTACCTCTGTCATAAATCAGCCCCTAAGCCAAAGAATCAGAAATAATTGCCCTTGGTTCCCATTTTATCCTGTTCCTTTACCATGTGTCCTCTTTCTCCCCCTCTTACTTAGTCTCTGGCATTTTTTTCCTGTTTTTCCCCTTTATTCTTCCTCAGGGGAGCACTTTCTGATTCTTTTCCATTCCTTGCACTCTTCTTGGGATTAGCAGACCTCGTTTCATGTCCTTCCTTTTCTCCTCTGGCAGTCTCAAGCTGCTGTGCTCCTGGGTGGTGCCACAGCCACAGAGCAGGTTTCACCCTCATCCCTGAGCAGGGTTACCTACTGCTGATCACGTTGGGGAGGGTGGGTGAAGGAGAAGCCCCTGCCCACCATGGTTCCATGCATGGGAGGTGATGGAGGTGCTGAGCAGAGGTTGGTGAGCACATCAGTGTCACAGCTGGATTATAAATGGACTTTAAAATGAGCTACACATCTTACTGCTCTAAAAGACTAGTAGGAGAACTCCAGGTATGAAATACAGTGCGGGGTGGGGGTGAGGAGGTTGGTGAGGAAGCTTTGATGGCCTCTGAATTTTCTGCATCCCTTGGGGGGTGTGTGGTTCTGCCTTAGGTATTTCATCTGAAAGGTGTCCACAGAAGGGTGATGAAGCTGCTGAGAGGCCTGGAGCACAGCCCTGTGAGGAGAGGCTGAGTGAGCTGGGGATGTGCAGCCTGGAGAAGGGACACCCAGAGGTGACCTCATTGCTGTCTACAACTACCTGAATGGGGGCTATAGCCAGGTGGGATTGGGCTCTTCTGCCAGGCAAGCAGCAACAGAACAAGGAGATCCAGTCTCAAGCTGTGCCAGGGGAGGTCTAGGCTGGATGTTAGGAGGAAGTTGTTGGCAGAGAGAGTGATTGGCATTGGAATGGGCTGGCCAGGGAGGTGGTGGAGTCACTGTCCCTGGAGGTGTTCAAGCAAAGCCTGGATGAGGCACTTAGTGCCATGGTTTGGTTGATTGTCTAGGGCTGGGTGCTAGGTTGGACTGGATGATTTTGGAGGTCTCTTGCAACTTGGTTGATTCTATGATTTTATGATCTGAAGGCTTTTGACAGATACTTAGCAGCATGTAAGTCCTTTGACCTTCCAGCATCACCAGCTGCTACCTTATCTCCACTGCATGGCAAACCACCTGCTTCTGGTGGACACCAAGCAGTGGGCATCCAGCCCTTGGGCAAGAGATGGTGAAGGGAGTGTGTGTTGGGAGAAGTGGATTAGTAGGGGCAGGTCTGGAGGCTTCATCCCCAGAAACTTTCTGTGATGTGGCAAAAAGGCTCAAAGCCTTGGTGAATGTGGCCTTTGGCCTCCTGTGCTCTGAATGCCTTTGCAGCACAAACCACGTGAACAGCAGTGGCTGCTGCAGGCTGTGTCTGTCTCCAGCAGCAGATATATCTGCTTGTATCTGTATGTATAGGCAGGAGGGATGGAGAGAGAAAGCCACCTCGAGGGCAGGGCATGTACCACCTGAGCTCCACTCTGAGGGTGCATTGGATGCCACTCAGTGAGCTCCTGTGGGCTCACCAGCAATGTATATTGTATCACAGAACGTTAGAGGTTGGAAGGGACCTCCAGAGATCGAGTCCAACTCCCCTGCCAAAAGCAGGATCCCCTAGGGTAGTTTGCACAGGAATGCATCCAGGTGGGTTTGGAAAGTCTCCAGAGAAGGAGACTCCACAACCTGTCTGGGCAGCCTGCTCCAGGGCTCCAGTACCCTCACTGTAAAGAAGTTTCTCCTCATGTTGAGGTGAAACCTTCGCTGTTCCAGCTCATATCCATTGTTTCTTGTCTTACTGCTGTGCACCACTGAAAAGAGCTTGGCATCCTCCACTTGACACATACCCCTGTGCTAGTTTGAAGCTAGCTAGAATGTTTTGGTGACAAGAATTAGATTGCAGGCTGTGAAAGGGAAACAGTGATAATGTCTACTTCACTCATAGGCTTGCTGAGATGTATAAGAACAAGAGTATAAATATAGATAACAGAGTTGCTCTCTGGGCTTTGGGCTGCATCTCTCTCTAACCTTACCTGCCGTCTGTGTGATTAATCCATCTGCTTCCTAGCCCCCCCTGGCTGACCCTCCAATCTTCCTTGGGCACAGGGCAATGTCTGGGGTAAGGTAGAGGGAGTGAGAGGAAGGTGGAAGGGTGGTTGTGAGCCCCTTCTGGGGACTCAGGTTTCTGGGAGGGATGTTGTGTTTCTGTATTACCTTTTACCTTGCATATTCCTGTCTATAACTGTCTATATTGTAAATACCTGCTTAGATATTGTGCTAAGCTGTAAATATAAAAGCTTCATTCAATTTCCAGAGCTGCTGAGTCTAGTCTGGGTGATTTCCAAAGTGTGGGGGGGGCAGGAAACACCCAAATCGTCACAACCCCTCAGGTATTTATAGACACTGATCAGATCCCCTCTCAGTCTTCTCCAGACTGAACAGCCCCAGAGCTCTCAGTCTCTCCTCACAGGAGATATGCTCAAGGCCCCCAACCATCCTGGGACAGGCTGCCCAAGGGGATTATGGAGTCTCCTTCTCTGCACAGAAATGCGTTCAGGTGGGTTTTGAAAGCCTCCAAGCTACCCTGGGTGATCCTGCTTTGGCAGGGGTGGGGTGGACTTGATGATCTCTGGAAGTCCCTCCCAACCTCTACCATTGTATGATACACAGGCAGCATTGCTGGTGAGCCCACAGGATTTCACTGAGCAACATCCAACACACTCTGAGTGGAGCTCAGGTGGCCCATGCCTTGTCCTAGGAGGTCAGCATGAACGTTAGCATGCTGTGATTCTGATCCTTGTGGCTCTGTCAGGCTCTCTCCAGCAGATCCCTGCCTCTCTTGAACTGAGGAGCCCAAACTGCCCACAACACTCCAAGCAAGGTATCACCAGGGCAGAGCAAAGTGAGAGAAGAACACCTCTAGACCTGCTGGACACACTGAGCACAGCCTCCCTGAGCCCATTTAATCAACAGAGGACTGCAAGTGGGAGGAACTTGACCGCTCACGCTGTTTGGCTGCTGTAAGCAGTCCCAGCTAGAAAGAATGGAGGAGGTTTAGGGTTGTTGGGTTTGGGGTTTGATGTTTGTTTTGGTGGGGTGGGTTGGTTTTTTTTTTTGCTTTCCTTTAAACAAATGGCTATTTTCTTTTTCCCCTCTCCTCTTCTTCTCCTGTCTGAGCTGCTAATGTTCATGTTGCATGCAGGCTCGGGATGCCAGCCCTGCTTCGGAACGCCGGAATAAAGACTGCGTCTCATGCATAATGCATGGCCCAGCAACCCGCTCCAGAGAATTACCCAAGCACAGTCCTCTGACGGGGCTCAGGGGAGAAAAACTACTGTAACAACTACCTTGCTAAAGAAATGACAAGATAAAGAGATGAAAAATAGGCGTGCAGAGCTGTTCTCCAGAGGGGTCACTGCAAAAACTAAAGAGCAAGATGATGTGGGTTTGGAATGTGGAGCAGCAGGGCTGAACACAGGACAGAGCAGGGACAGCTGTGGGTCTTGGAGGGCTTGGATGGATGGGGAGAGCCCAGAGGTGCCCAAGGGCTTGGTTTGGTGGTGTTGGGAGCTAATTAGAGGAGTGGCTTTCTGTGTAGGTAGGTAGGAAAAGTGGTTACTGCTTGGTTGGTTTATGGCCTTTGGTTTGGTGTTCTGCAGAGATGTGTTGCAACACTGAGCTGATGTTGGAAGCCTGTTTTTTGTGTTGCTTCTCTGGAGACAGGACTGAGCTTTGTGAATTATGGGTATATGAGGATGCTGGAAAGGGGGACAGAAAGATGGGGACAGAAAGATGGGAACAGGCCATTACAGCAACTTGAAATCTTTCTTGTTTTCCCAGTGTCACCAAGCTCAGGAATAGCTTTGGCTTCCTCTACTGTTGCCAGTTGCTGGGTTTGCAGACTGGAGAATCTTACAATCATAGTCTAGTTTGAGTTGGAAGGGGTCTTAAAGATCAACTAATTCCAACCCCTCTGCCATGGCCTTCCACTAGACCAATTGGCTCAAAGCCCTGTCCAGTTTGGTGTTGAACTCTTTCCAAACACCCACAACTACTCTGGGCAACCTGTGCCAGTGCCTCACCACCCTCACAGGGAAGAATTTCTTCTAATATTAATCTAAATCCCCTCTCTAAAACCATCACTCCTCATCCTGTCACTACACTCCCTGATGAAGAGTCCCTCCCCAGCCTTCCTGTAGGTTCTTTCCAAGTACTGAAAGGCCACAAGGTCTCCCCAGAGCCTTCTCTTGTCACTACACTCCCTGATGAAGAGTCCCTCCCCAGCCTTCCTGTAGGTTCTTTCCAAGTACTGAAAGGCCACAAGGTCTCCCCAGAGCCTTCTCTTCTAGGCTGAACAACCCCAACTTTCTCAGCCTGTGCTCACACAGAGATGCTCCAGCCTTCTGCTCATCTTCATGGCTTCCTCTGGACCCACTCCAACAGATCCATGTCTTTCTCATGCTGGGAGCCCCAGAAGCTGGAGGGTGCACCCTCTCTTTCCTGCAAGGGGTGTTTTCTGCAGATAGATGCTGCAGCCTTTCTCTGGAAAAAAAAAAAGGTATGAAGTGACCCAGGCCCTTCCTCATCTGTACATGCTTCACCCCCTGCTAAGTCTTGAATGAGTCTGCAAGAGAAGCAGCAGCCTACAGCCCTTCTTCCAGAGCAAACCCCTCCAGAGCAGCACCCCATGGCCAGAGTATGGTGTGAAACTTGGATGCTGAGCTGTGGGTTTGATGTCAAATGCTGTGGTGGCATTTTAGGAGGAGATGGGGTCTGGTTTGCTTTTGCTTCACCCTGGAGGGTGAGGGGGGTTGATCCATCAACCAGGCAGGGGTGAGTGGTTCAGTGCTGGGCTCTCTGGAGTAAAGCACCCAAGCTGCAGCAAGCACTAAATGTGCTGGTAATTGCACCTCGATGGTGATGCCAGTGGCTGCTGGATCGTTGCTATTCAATGTAGAGCACATTTTAAGACTGGGATTAGATTTTGTTTTTCCATTTGAGTAATAAGAATTCAGTAAGCCCTGGCTCCAAAGCTCATCCTTTTAGTGCCATTCACACTAATGAGCCCAGGCCTGATCCTTCAAGGTGTGCTCAGGTTTATTTCAGTTTTCTGCAAGCAGCAGCCATGCCTGAGTGGTGTGAGTGCAATCCCAGAGCAGCAGCTTTGTGCTGAAGGATCCACTGCCACAGGTACGTGTTGGGCTCTGCACAGCTCGGTCCAACCCTGACTTCCAGTGCCGCAGTCCCACTCCTGTGCCAGTACAACCTGCTTTTGCCATCTAGTGGCATTCCCCAAAGCAGGCTCAAAAATGGACCTCAGGAGCAAAGGTGGAGATCATGGAATCGCAGGATTCCTTGGATTAAAAAGAGCTTTAAGATCATCAGGTCTAGTCATTAGCCTAACACTGACAAGTCCTCCACTCCTCCATATCCCTAAGCGTTACCTCTCCAATACCTCCAGGGATGGGGACTCCACCACTATCCTCAGCAGCCTGTTCTGGCACCCCTTCAGTGAAGAAATTCTTCCTAATATCCATCCTGAATTTCCCTTGGTGCAACTTGAGTCTATTTCTTCTTATTCTATCACTTGTCACTTAGTTGGACAGACTGACCCCCACCTCTCTACAAGTTCCTTTCAGGCAGATGGGTGAGGTCAGGAACTAAAGTGGGGAGAAAAGTCTGGTGGGTGGGATTTGCTATTCAAGCAGCTCTCTTCCAGGTTGTTTCAGTTGTGAGAACAGAAGTCTGCCAGGCTTGGCAGAACATGCTGCTGATGCCTGAAGCTTGCTGATCAGCTTGAGTGGCCCAGCCAGAGCCAGCATCCCCAGCCTGACACTGCAGGTGACGCAGCCATGCTGGGCTCTGTGCGTCTGGGTGTGCAGAGCTGGCCACAGCCACCAGCAGTGGCTGCGGGATGTAGAGGAGCAGGCTGGGCTCACTCACACTGGCATGGTTGGAACTCACAGGTGATCCTGCTCACAGTAGAGGCACAAAGCTGCCTCCAGGTTGGTCCAGATTCAAGGCCATGGGTAAGACCAACAGAGCCGTGGGTCTCCCCTAACCCACACAAATATTTGCTCCCAATCTGCTCTCTGGGGGATGTTTCAGATCACCTTGCACACAGAATCATTTAGGTTGGAAAAGACCTCTAAAATCAAGCTCAAGCATTCTCTTACTCTACCAAGGCTGGTGCTACACCATGTCTCTCAGCACCACATCTTCTCACTTCTTAAACATCTTCATAGATAGGCGTTCTCCCCAGGGAGCCTGTTCCAGTGTTTGAGAACTCTTTTGGTGAAGTTTCATCTCATGTCCAACCTAAGCCTCCACTGGTGCAACTTGAAGCCATTTCCGCTCATCCTGTACCATGCTACTAGGGAGAACAGACCCACCCCCACTACAACCTCCTCTCAGGTAGTTCTAATACCCAAACTAAACCTCCTTTCCTCATCCCTTCTCCTGCCACAGTGCTCATCCAGAGTCACGAGGGGTGGAGATACTGGGCAGTGTTACAGCTGTTCATGTCCAGGAGCTCACTGAACAAATGAGCCCCTCCTCTCATTTCATTTGCTTACACTGCTTGTTTTTCCTCTCCCATAATTATTTCTAGGGAAAAATTCATTTTACTTAATGGGAACAAAAGTTGACATTCCAAGAGCTTTGTCTTCTGCAGCCCTCCATCTGGTAAGTGGTTTTCTGGTTTACTTGAATTATTTTTAAAGCAAACTCTCTGTGTTTAAGAAGCACTTCTCAGTAAGGTGAAATACTTTGCTCTTGTAGGATCATCTGTTTCTAAAGAGACAATAATATACTACAGACTTCAGGCTCTTTCTTTTTCTTCCCCACAGCCAACCAAATATCCATCTCAAGTACTATGTCCAGCTCTGGTGTCCCTTTCATAACAGGGGCCACAAAGATGATCCAAGGGCGGGAACACCTCTGCTATGAGGATAGGCTGAGGGAGCTGGGGTTGTTCACCCCTGGAGTTCTCTCCAAGCTGACCTTACAGCTGCCTTCCAGTACCTGAAAGGATCCTACAGGAAGGCTGGAAAGGGACTTCTCATAAGGGTGTCCAGCACCCGGACAAGGGAGAATGGTTTTAAACTAAGAGTTTAGACTGGATCTTAGGAAGAAGTTCTTCAGTACAAGGGTGGTGAGACTATGGAATAGGTTACCTGGGGAGGCTGACAATGCCTTCTCCGTGGGGGTGTCCAAGACCATGTTAGATGAGGTTTTGAGCAGTTGAGAGGTTGGAACTAGACAATCTCTGAGGTCTCTTCAAACCTAAGCCATTCTAAGGTGTGCTCTGAACTGGCTGCACCAATTGGAGCTGAGCAGAAGGGAAAACAGGGCAGGATGAGAGCTCAGTGCAGAAGGACCATGAAGAAATACCAAATCAGCTCAGGAAAAGGAAACAGTTTATTTAATTCTTTAATTATTTCTAAGTACAGAGGGCGTGGGGGGAAAAAAGGCTATGAGAAGACCAAGAGATGGGTGTGCTATATATAGAGGTACAGCTGTTTCCTTCAGGTGTTATAACTCAAAACTGTAGGATGATTAATTTTGAGAGTTGAAATGTATAGCAGAGTCTGATTACATCTGAGTGTCTGTAATTTAGCTACTTAGTAAAATTAACTTGACGTTTTTACTGAGCTGGGAGGACAACAATGTTCAGTCTCTCCACACAAGTTCACCTGCATGCTCCTCCCTTACTTTTCCTCCCTCCCTCATTTTCAATTTGCAAAGCTTATTTTTAAATTTTTCTGGCATCTGAGAGTTTGCCTCCCTCTGCTGCCAGCTACAGCCAAGGGCCTGTCCCCACGGAGCTTAACTGTCCCTTGATGGAGTGGAGGTGCAAGTAACCTGGCAGCCATAGTCAGCCATTGAGATAGAGGTTCAAGCCCATGCAGGAGGTGGGCAGCTCCAAGGCACATGCCAAGACTCCTTCTCAAACACTCTCTCTAGACCATTTGCCTTTTCTATTCTTTCTTTCCTTCTCTCCCTCCACCTTTTTCCTTTCCCTTTTCCTACCCCTTGTCCCCCCCTCTTCCCCCCCCCTTTCCCCTCCTCCCTT
>WAAF01021133.1:0-83518 GCA_013400475.1 Tricholaema leucomelas
GTCACCCACAAGAACAAGGGCAGGTGATCTCTTGGCAGCCTCCAGTTGCTTAAAGAGCAATAAATCAACCTCTTCTTCCTGGTTGAGTGGTCTATAACAGACTCCAACCAGGATATCAGTCCTGTTGGCCTTCCCCTTAATTCTCACCCATAAAGACTCAACTTGATCATCCTTAATTTCCACCCCCATAACATCCAGAGCATCTCTAATATATAGAGCCACTCCTCCACCTCTTGGAGGTATAGTGGGTATAGTGTGTGCTTTTGCTGACACTTGTGTTAGACTCATTTTTAAGTACATCTGTTTCAAAGAAGAGGAATCCAAGTTATTCTAAGTCTATGCCACAATGGGATGATACCTAGGTATTTGGTAGACAAAGTCCTTGTTTTAAGGGAAGGCCACAGGTGACATGCAGTTCTGCGCATGTGTGTTCAATCTCAACACAAATTAGGCGCTGGTTTGAAACTGTACCAGTTGAATTAACTGAGGAGAAACTTGCTTTACTGATGCACTTACCTTACTGATGCAAACTGACTGTCAGTGCAGTTCTCACTTAAAACTTCTTCTAATTGCAAATCTGTTTTTGAGCTACTGAACAAAACCCAGTAATCCCATCTAGCTATCTTGCTGAGGTGCTATGGGTGTATTGTGACCCCTTTTCGTTTACTCCATCTCTGAGTGAGGAACCAAAACTGGTTGCTGACCAGTGCCAAAAAGAAAACTACAGAGCTCCCACTGACATCATTAGGTATTGCAGGCACATATTCCATTTAACACCAAGTCTTAGTTCTTTATAGCTATGCCTAGATACAAAGAGCTTTAAACCAAGATTTTCTTTCCACATTGAGAAATACTGAATTGAACCTCACTGTACTTCAGTATCTGTCTGTGCCTTCTGTTGTGGGGGTTCCTTCTCAAATACTGCTACAGTGGCTCATTAACTTTTTGGTGGTACTACCAAGCTGTTCTATTGACAGTGTGGCATTGGCTGGGCTGGTGATGGTTATATATGCGGAAAAGATGTTGACATTGATGGCTACCCTAATGAGGAACTCTCATGCTCTGCTGAAAACTGCAGAAAGGTAAGAAATTTCTTAATCCTGTAGTAATTCAGAGCGTGAGGAGATGAAGAGAATGAATGGAAGAAGCATGACTAGTTGTGTTGATGTTTTTTTTTTTCCAGGTTGTTGAATTCCTCTGCATAAATTGTATTTAATAATTTGATTAATTAAAGCAGTAATAGAAAAAGACATTCAATTTATGAATGCACATGGTTTACCCCTAGAACTCCAGACATGTCTTACTTTTTTGTCTAGGACAATTGCAGATTTGTCCCAAACTCTGGACAAGAAGATGCCGATGGTGATGGGATTGGAGATGCCTGTGATGAAGATGCAGATGGAGATGGCATTCCCAATGAGCAGGTGCTGTGTATACAACAAAGTGCAGGGATCTGTGCAGACAGAAGGATTTCACATTACTGTAACAGGCAGTGATTTTGAAATCTGACTCACTGCTGTTTGCCAAAGATTATCCTGTACCCATCACTGTCAGCAGCTCTCTAAATCCTGCCTTTGTCTATTATATAATGCTGTTGTAAGACCTAAAAATCTCAGGCTCTCACTCAGTCTTAAATCCCAGCCATCTAAGCTTTATCATTTTAGCATTGAATTCTAGAGCTTTCTGTATACAGAGCTTGTGTCCTCCTGCTACTCTCTTCCATTCCATGGCTTTCAGCAACATTGCCTGCATTAATGTTGTTCAAAGAGCAGGCTGGCCTGGCATCACTTTCCTTGAGGGGTACAAAACCCACATGAATTATGTTCTTGAAGCAAAGGAGGTTTCCATATGGGAACACTACTGCAGAATACGTCAGAGAGAAATTCAGACAGTAAAAGCTCTTTTGTGTTCACCCTGTATCCTCACTGTTGTTCCATATTAAGATCCTTCTGTAGTATTTCTTAGTGCTCTTCCAAGGAAGGTGACAAGTCCACTCTATCCCAAATATATATTTGTGCATATGGCTGTATATTTGTGCATGTGGCAGATTACTAGTCACAGAAAGTCCATCTCTAAGTTTGGCCATAGAGGCCAAACTTAGATTCTGGTAGCTGGAGCAATTTATTTTCTTAATGCTCTATAAGTAAAGATATTAAATCCTCCTTCAACTATAAATCCATGTGCAGTTTCAAGACCTTTGCAATCAAGTAACTTCTGTATTGTTGTTAAGCTCTGTTCTGCTTCTGTGCATGAGGTCATGGATGTGCACGAGGGAAGGGGAAAGTTTATACCACTTTGAAATAACATTTTCTTAGAGTCAGTAGCAGCTTCCCTGGGGAAAAAAAATAATTAAAAAAAAAAGACTTGCATTAAAATCTTTCAGCTTTGGTTTGAGTCTCCACCAGAAGGGGGCAATGGCCTTTCACCGGCAGCATCTGCAAATCCTGTCACAGTCTCCGCAGCTGGAAGCTTTTGAGAAGGACCATGTAAGGAAACTCAGGGCACCGAAATGTGTTGTTTGTTCCCACTGTGTAGTTCAAAGTCAGAGCTTTGAGGAAGCTGGTGACAATGAATCACAGGCTCTGGCCAACCTGATCAGAGACTTTGGATTCAGAGATAATGTTCACAGAAAATATCGAACTGTTCAAGGCCTGGTTTGTGTCTGATTTGGATCCATGTCTCTTGCAGGATAACTGTGTCTTGGTTCCTAATGTTAACCAGAGAAATGGTGACCAAGATATTTTTGGAGATGCTTGTGACAACTGCCGCAACATCCTGAACAATGACCAGAGGGACACAGATGGTGATGGGAAAGGAGATGCTTGTGATGATGACATGGATGGAGATGGTTGGTAATCCTTCACTTCCAGCTTCTCTGATGTTCTTGAAACTTTACCCAGAATGTGCCACGTGTTAGGAGATTCCCTGTCACCAGCTGCTAAGGGTCATGTATGCTTTGTCTTTCTTCATGAGGCCTGTGTTTGGGATCCTTTTTATTTCAGTTAACACATAATTTTTACCCTCTATTGGAATCACCAAACAGTGTAACAGATAAACTAAGCGATGTTTCATATATAAATTAAGGTTTTTGTTCATTCAGTAGTTCATTAAAGGTGCAAACATATCTGAGAGTACTCAGCTGCTGCCTGTCCAGGTGCCCAAGAGCTACATAATGCATTATTTTCATTGCTGTGGGGGCCTTCCAAGAAGTTACAAAAATCACAGTTCTTCAAATGTAATGAAGATGAAACTTCCCATCCTGTAAGCTGTGATACAGTGAATTTAGTGTAATTAATGAAGTGTGTGTGATTGGGTTGATGTTTAGCAAAATGTTTCCAACTGAATTCTCTGAAGTTAATGGATCCACACATAAATAAAAAGTTGCTATACAGGCTTATGATATCACTACAAGGTTAAGCAGTTGCTGAAAAGGAGTAGCATCTTTGCTGTTCTTGTCTAAACTATCCAATAACAAAAAGATGGGAATTGTTTTAAACTAACAGACAATCCACTTTTTGATAGGTATTAAGAACCTTTTGGATAACTGTCAGAGGATCCCCAACCAAGATCAGGCGGACAGGGACAATGATGGCGTCGGTGATGCCTGTGACAGCTGTCCTACAATAAGCAACCCAAACCAGGTTAGCAGGCAGAAGCTAAAAATACCTTTGCCTTAGGGAGAGGGTCTGGTAAGGTCCAAAAAATGCAAGAGGAGGAGGCAGCTGAGGCAGCTGTAGTATTTATTTTTTTAACAGTAGCTATTCAGGAAAGTTTTATGGAGCTTCAAACTCTCCTGACACAGGAAAGAGGTTTACTCTTGCAGCTTGGTTTGTTGTTAGCATTTCTGCCCTGTCTGCCCTGCTAGTATCTTGTACTGCCATGTTCTGAAATGTGGGTGTGCTCTAGTCTTGCAGAGTCTAAGGCAGACATCACACAGTGCAATAGTTTAGGGATTTCTTTAATTAGGACAAAATCTTGGTGTCCTTATCTTTAGCAAAACTTTCACTGCTCCTAGGTGAGAGATCAGTGAGACCTTTTCATGTTTTGAATTCTGATTAAGCCACTTGTGACTATCAAAAAATACTGGACATTCTAGAGAATCATAATAGATTTTGAAAGCTGCTTAAGTAATGAACTTTGGATAAAAATGAGGGATCTTGCTTGAGCTAGTTATCTTGCTTAAACTGCTCCAGTCTAAAAATCTAACTCTTTTTTTAAATTGTCTAACTTTTTGGACAGATGTATGACAATAGCAAGAAAATATGCTTTGTAAAATAGATGTTTTTCTATGGTTTTATTTTGATTGTGTTTCATTTGGTTGTGTTGTAGTTTAACAATGCCATTTTAATAGATGCTGTAAGCAGCTCATACTGGAACTTTCTCTGTTTCCTTTTTCAGTCAGATGTTGACAATGATCTGGTTGGAGATTCCTGCGATACCAATCAGGACAGGTATGCCATGTTGTGGCTTGTAACACCAGCAGGGAAGTAGACGACGCTGGTCTTGAGCTGAGGCATGAGAGCTGTAATTCTTCAAAGCAGCCTGGATTTAATTCCAGTACCTCCTCAAAGTGGTGTTATTTTGAAAACAGTGTTATGATTTAGCAGCCTTGTAGCAATGTAGTTACAGAGCCCTTCACCTTTAGTCCACCGTTCACACAAGCTTCCTCTGAGTTCCTGTGGAAGCTGCATTCAGAGCAGTTCTCTGGCTGTAAAACCCAGAGCACTGCTCAGAAGCTTTCAGTGATGTGACACCTTTTTTTTCTTTTTCTGTCCTATGTAACAGAATTCCGTAAATTTTCATTCACACTCACACCTGCATGTTCATGAGCACCAAGACATTTATGAACAACATCTGTGACAAGAGAAACCGGCTGTTTCCTGGGTGCCTTTCGATTGTTTATACTGAACTTGCTGGATGTGCTTTGCATGCCTTTCAGGAGTGGATGTCACCTGGGATCTTGGGCTCTTCTGTCTTTTGCCTTTCATATAAGGCTTCTTTTTGTTTTCCTTGAGTGTTTTGGTAGCTCCAGTCTTCATCTTCCTGTGACCTTATCATACAGTCTCTGTTTGTTCCTTGTCTCATCACTCTTCGGCCACCAGAGCAATACCAGGTTGCGGTGCATCACTGGTCTGTTTCCAGCTCCAGAGGGTGTTCCGCCTGTGTTTCCTGCTCAGGTACCCATGGTGTCCCTTAAACAAAGGCCGCAGCTGATGCTGATGCACCATTTCTTTTTTGTCTCTCTGATCCTAGTGATGGTGATGGACACCAAGACAGCACAGACAATTGCCCCACAATCATTAACAGCTCACAGCTGGACACAGATAAAGATGGTTTGGGTGATGAGTGTGATGAGGATGATGACAACGATGGCATTCCTGACCTCTTGCCCCCAGGCCCTGATAACTGTCGGCTGGTCCCCAACCCAGGGCAGGAGGATGATAATGGTAAGGTGGGCCTGCAGGAGTCATCTGGTGTTTCAGCACTGGTTCCTGTCTCAGGCATTACTTTTGCAGTTGGGCACAGTCACCATGCATGCATACATGCATCCCAGAGGGATCCCAATCCATGGGAGCCCTTTGGCTTAGGCAAGGTTCCTCAGGTCCTCTCCCTGAGAAATGTGGCTGTTAGGCCACCAATTCCTTGGGCATCCTGATCCAGTGGCTTGGCCAGATGTGCATACTTGCTGCACCATAAATCTGCTTTCACTTCTCTGATGCATTCAGGTGATGGAGTTGGGGATATCTGTGAGTCTGATTTTGACCAGGATACAGTGATTGATAGAATTGATGTGTGCCCTGAGAATGCAGAGATCACTTTGACAGACTTCAGAGCCTATCAGACAGTGGTGCTGGACCCAGAAGGGGATGCGCAGATTGACCCCAACTGGGTGGTTCTAAACCAGGTAAAAATGCATCTGGTTGTCTCTACCTTTCTGAGAAAGATCATTTGAAACCTACACTAAAACTGCCCCTGTAATTCCTGAACCTTTGGCGAACAAGCTGAAAGCAGAAGCTGTTGTTACAGGAGTTCTTAGGAGGAAACTTTCTTCTAATATGTGTTAGCTTGATCCTTCTAATAATTACAAGATGATCAGCTTGTTGTGGGTTGATTTCTCTGCTGTCAAGGCAAATATGAGACCTTTGTGCCACCCTATTGAAATATTTCTGCAGCAAAGCTTCCCAGATTTCTTCCTAGAAGTCCGACCTGCTGTATAGCAGAGAATGTACTTCCAGATGGAGTCTAATATCTAATAAAAAAATTCACTAACAAAATTTAGCCTTCAGGAGGCTAATGTGTCCTGAGGCACAAGGAATGTCCATTTTTTTCCCACTGCCAAAGTCTGTGCCAGTCCAGCTGAGATGCGTACACCTTCCTTAACCCAATGCTGACAGTGAGTTAAATTCTGAACCCCATGATCAAGCTCTGTGAGCTAAGCCTAGGAAAATCTCTCTGCCCTACCACAGCCCTTTTCCCTTCCTTGTCCCATCCCCAATGCTGGCCAGGTTCAAGGATTTTCAGAAGGCTAGGGTAGGGGAAGAAAATATCAGAGTGCCAGTGTGGCCAATGCTGCAGTAGGAAAATAAAATACCTTCCTGAACATTCGTATTTGGTCATAGTTCTCATTTTAATTGAGAGCATGACATGCTCAGCATTGCAGACGTGTTGTGAGTGTATAGGGGTGATGCTCAAGGGAGGCCAGAAGAGGCTGGCTAGGCTTATCCAACCTACCTTGACATACATGCTGACCACCCTGAATTCACTCCTACAGGGTATGGAAATTGTGCAGACTATGAACAGTGATCCTGGCCTTGCTGTTGGTATGTAACCTCTTCTGAGATTCAGGTTTTACAGCAGAACACTTAGAGCATGTGAATGCATTTTCTGCAGGCTTGTCTTTAACCCGTGTGTGTCCTCAGGCTACACAGCTTTCAACGGCGTCGACTTTGAGGGCACCTTCCATGTGAACACTGTGACAGATGATGACTATGCTGGCTTCATTTTTGGTTATCAAGACAGTTCCAGCTTTTATGTGGTCATGTGGAAACAGACTGAACAGACGTACTGGCAAGCAACTCCCTTCAGAGCTGTTGCAGAGCCTGGCATTCAGCTAAAGGTACTGGCCGTGGTTGGTAGCCCAGGGCACATCCTGGCCATGCCATCCTTCCATGTGTTGGCCATGCTACCCCACCATCTGGGGCTAAGCTGTCATGCCAAACCATTGCACAGCCCGACAACTGCTGCTGTTCCCTCCCTGCAACAGGTGTCAAAACAGCTAAGCAAGGCAGCTGCCACAGAGCCCTTCTAATAGCACTATTCCTAAGGGAACTTAATCTCCAGTCTCGCCACTGATCATCTGCTGGAGTGCTTTTAGTCTTTGCTCTCATTGTTCTCTAACAGTAATTGATCAGATTGCCTCCACAGGTACTCAGTTGCTTTTCTATGCAAGCTATGGTTGTGATTGTGTAAAAGAAGTTAGGGACTTGTGAACAGGAGTAAGGGAGATTCTACAGACTGGTCCCCACATCAAAAAACTTTGGAGTGCCTGAAAGTGATATTTCTTTTGTGATAAGCATTGGAAAATTGTGTTTCTGCAGGCTGTGAAATCCAAGACAGGCCCGGGTGAGCACCTCCGTAACTCTCTCTGGCACACAGGGGATACCAGTGATCAGGTCAGGCTGCTGTGGAAGGACCCCCGAAATGTAGGGTGGAAAGACAAAGTGTCCTACCGCTGGTTCTTGCAGCACAGACCCCAGATCGGGTATATCAGGTAAGAGGGAAGGGTAAGCACAGGGAGCACAGGTACGTGTCTGGCTAAAGTCTTGTTTCTTAATACCTGATTCGTCTGAGAGTCTGAGAATTCATGGTATGTCTGGGCTTCACATTGATGGAGCCTTGTGAGAGGTTAGACCTTGGAACTTCAGCCTGCAGATCTTTTTCTAGCAAAAAAACACTTCTAAGCTAAACCTGCTTTTAACTTAAGTTTTCTACCATCTGGCTATTGTAACTGTGCCCCATCCGCATGATCCCTTTTCTGGCTTTTTTATCTTGTTTTCCAAGCTACTGCTGGACAATGATGAGAAAAAGAATACATTTCAGAATGTCTTCATTTTCATCACTTAGGTGAAAATGGGTAAGGGACTTGTGAAGGAATTAAGGGGAAAAATCACCTTTGGAAAGAGGGGGAAGTAACTCAGGAAAAATTTAATGATGTTGCCAGGTTGTGTAGGAAGAAAATTAGAGAGGCAGAAGCCCAGTTAGAACTTAGACAGGCCACTGCTGTGAAGGATAACAAACATGTTTCTATAAATATATTAATGACAAAAAGAGGGGCAAGGAAAATCTCCACTCCTTAGTGGACAAGGAGGGGAATGTGGTAACTAGAGATGAGGAAAAGACAGAGATGCTTAATGCCTTCCTTGCCTCAATTTTCAATAATAAGGCAGGTTGCCTTCAGGACAGCTGCCTCCTGAGCTGGTAGATGGGATCAAGGACCACAACAGCCCCCCTGTAATCCAAGAGGAAGCAGTTAGGGATCTGCTGAGCCTCTTGGATCCTCACAAGTATATGGGACCAGATGGGATCCATCCTAGGGTGCTGAGAGAGCTGGCAGATGAACTGGCCAAGCAGCTCTCCATCATTTATCAATAGTCCTGGCTCACTGGACAGGTCCTCAAAGACTGGAAGGTGGCCAGTGTGGTGCCCACTCACAAGAAGGGTGAGAAGAAGGACCCAGGAAACAGACAGGGGCCCTCTGTGCTGGGTTAAGAACTGTCTGGATGGCCAAACTCAGAGAGCGGTGGTGAATGGTGCCACATCCAGTTGGCAGCCAGTCACTAGTGGTGTCCACCAGGGGTCAGTGCTGGGCCCAGTCCTGTTCATTATCTTTATTGATGATCTGGACCAGGGAGACTGAGTCCAGCATCAGTAAGTTTGCAGACGACACCAAGTTTGGAGCAGGTGTTGATCTGTTGGAGGGTAGGAGAGACCTGCAGAGGGACCTGGGCAGGCTGGATAGTTGGGCACAGTTCAGTGCCATGAGTTATAACAAGTCCAAGTGCCAGGTTCTGCACTTTGGCCAGAACAATCCCAAGCAGTGCTACAGGCTGAGGACAGAGTGGCTGGAGAGCAGCCAGGCGGAGAGGGACCTGGGGGTGCTGGTTGACACCCGACTGAACATGAGCCAGCAGTGTGCCCAGGTGGCCAAGAAAGCAAATGGCATCCTGGACTGTATCAGGAATAGTGTGGCCAGCAGGACCAGGGAAGTGATTGTACCCCTGTACTCAGCACTGGTCAGGCCACACCTTAAATACTGTGTCCAGTTCTGGGCCTCTCAATTTCAGAAAGATGTTGAGGTGCTGGAACATGTCCAGAGAAGGGCAACAGGGCTGGTGAGGGGGCTGGAGCACAGCCCTATGAGGAGCAGCTGAGGGAGCTGGGGTTGTTCAGCCTGGGGAAGAGGAAGCTCAGGGAAGGCCTTATTGCTCTCCACAACTACCCGAAAAGAGGTTGTAGCCAGGTGGGGGTTGGTCTCTTCACCCAGGCACCCAGTGACAGAATGAGGACACATCCTCAAGCTGCTCCAGGGCAGGTTTAGGCTGGATGTTAGGAAGAAGTTCTTCATGGAAAGAGTGATTGGCATTGGAATGGGCTCCCTGGGAAGGTCATGGAGTCACCATCCCTGGAGATGTCACCAGCCTAGGAGGCTGAATGAGGCACTTAGTGCCATGGTTTAGTTAATTAGAAGGGTTAGGTGATAGGTTGATGATCTTAGAGGTCTTTACCAACCTGGTTAATTCTGTGATTCTGTGATTTTTGCTGCATCTGTAAGAGTTCAGTTCCATATCCTGGGATAACATAATTAATAGAAGCTGCCCACTTAAGGGTTATGATCTGAAGAGTGGTAATTATCCTGACGTTAGGGATTTGATAGCATATATTCAGAATGTTTGGCAGACAAACCTAATTTTGTTATTCTTTTGTGAGGGTGGAGAAAGCTTACTTAAGAAAACACCATTCAGGAGGCTTCTCTCTGGACCATTCAGATCAGCAGCAATTGTAGATCAAGGTTCATGTTAAAATGCAAACAACAACTGCTCTGGCATCGTCAGCTCAGGCTTTACAGCCTTATAATAGAAGAGAAATACAGGTAAATCAGTTGCTGTTCAAAAAATCACCACCCTGCTGTTGAGATACAGTACCTGGGTCATGTAATTACTCCACTTTTCTGGTGTAGTGCATCATCTTCAGTAGTAACTGCAGTGAAAATGTGAGAGACTTTAACCAGAAGTGTGTTGTGAACATTTGTTCTGTCAAGTTATGTAGCCCAGCCACAGGGCAATAGTGAATAGATCTCGGAGGCAACTTCAGTTTAAACCAAGCTGTTTGTGAAGCTGCTTCATGAGCAAATGTCTGCCTGTGGTTGCAGTCTGGCTAGAGTCTAATTAATATCCCCTGCAACTGGGAAAGGTAGCAAAGTCAGTGTCACAAAGTCCATCAGACACATTCAGGCCTGAAGGAAATCTCCCAAACTCTCTGTCTGCATCATTGTGCTCTGTTTAGGCCAGATGCCACAGGCCATCGTGTGTCTAGCAAAGGTCCTCTTTGGCTTTAAGGAAGCCTAGGAAAAAGTCACTTGAGCCAGCCTCTCCCACGGAAATCTGAAAGACAAGTTCTATTCATTATACAGATATTTCTGGTCTGCTTCAGTAAACTGGAGGAATTAAACTTGAGAACATAACAGGAATTGTGGTTTGTGTGCTTTGTTTGTTTGGATTCTTTTATGAAAAGACACAGGAACTTTATTTCCTGTCATCATTCACTGTTCTCTTGCATGTCAAACCAGTGTCCTTGCCCAAAGCAGGCCCCCCCAGGCTCATCATACGATCATAGAATTACTAAGGTTGGAAAAGACTTTGGAGATCACTGAGTCCAACTGTAACCCCGCTACCATGACCACTAAACAGTATCCTGAAGTGCTACCTCTAGATGTTTCTTGAACACTTCTAGCGATGGTAACTCCACCACATCCCTGGGCAGCCTGTTCCAATACCTCACCCCTCTCTCAGTAAACAAAGTCCAATCTCAGCCTCCACTGCCACACCTTAAGCCCGTGTCCTCTCATCATACCACTAGTTACTTCTGAGAAGAGATCCACACCAGCCTCACTACAACATCCTTTCAGTTCGAGAGAAGTAGGATCTCCCCTTAGCCTTCTCCTCTTCAGACTAAACAACCCCACTTCCCTCGGCCACTTCCTGTACAACACAGTCTCCAAACGCCTCACTGCTCTTCTCTGGACACACTCCAGGACCTCAGCATCGTTCTTATACTGTGGCTCCCAGAACTGAATTGAATACAATACCCAAGCAGTGGCCTCACTAGGGCTGAGCACAGGGGCACTTGATCCTCTAGGATTTATCCAGTGCCCCAGAGTAAATGGATAAGAATGAGACTTGACTTAGAGAGAGCTGAAACAACTCAATAGGCTCCAGCAGGGTCATGTTGAAAGAGCTCAGCACAGGGTGCGCTGAGTTGTCAGGGTACAGCTGTCCACAGAGGTATTTGGGAAGTTGCTGATGGGTTTCCAGACAAGATGCCAGATTATCAAAACTTGTACTGGAATTAGTAATTGTATTATTAAATCTCACAGTGAGGTTTAAGATTCCTGGTGCTTTGAGACTGCCTATAAAACAAAACAAAACACAACCCAAACCAAAAACCCCGAAACAACAAACAAGCAAAATCAAAGTTTAGCTTCAAACTGTGTGAGGCAAGATCTGTCTGTCTTCCTTCAGTTTTCTCTGATGATTGACTCTGGAAATTTTCATTAGTTACAACTCTCAGCCTGATTGACTAGAGGGAAAAATCATTCCAAGGCTTTTGAGGGATATGTAAAAAATCCAACAACCACCAAAGCACCCTCTCTTCCCCTCAAGAGATGGCTCCAGTTCGGAGCCTGCAAGGGTTTTTCTCCCCTGGGTTAGATGGGAGGGTAGCGTGCCCAAGGCTAGAGTCACCATGGATAAAAAAAGAACTTTAGTGAGTATTGCAGGCTTTGGAAAGACCTAACAGAGCTTTTGTTTGCTTTCACTAAGGGCAAGATTTTATGAAGGCTCTGACCTAGTGGCAGACTCTGGTGTAACTATAGACACCACCATGCGTGGAGGACGGCTGGGAGTTTTCTGCTTCTCTCAGGAAAACATCATTTGGTCCAACCTGAAATATCGCTGCAATGGTAATGTTGCTTTTGTGTCCTTTTAGCTAACCGCTAACATATGGCCACAGAGAAGGGGCACTGAGGCTGTTTAACAGTTTTGCATCCTTGCTTTTGCTTTTCCTTTACAAGTTACTCACAGCTGTGAAATGCCTTCCCTGCAGCCCAGCCAGATGGGAACTCACACCTCACAACTGCTTCTCCCAGAGCAGCCACTCTGCTGCAGAGATTGTGCCACATTAGTAGCATAGCTCTCACCAGAGTTAGAAATGTTATTTAAAACCAACCAACCATCTACTGAGGCAACCATGTATGTGTAGGATGCCTCCAACACTGAATACAAGGTGAAACAAATCTGCAGTGCCAGCAGTATTTAGTCACTAGTTGTCATTGCCACTCATGTACTTGCTGGCTGCTCCCATCTGTGGGAGGACAAGATCATAAGATGCCTTTTCTCCCACAGAGGAATCATTCTTAGACTCCGTAGGAGCATGCTGGCTTACCCCTCTGGGGGTGAGAGCATCACAGCTTAGCCCTGATCTCCCACTACACAGAATAATGCAAACACTGGTCACTCACAGAAGCTGATGATGTTATTTCTGCCCTGGCAGTAGCTCATCTAGCTTGACATGATTGGAGGTGATGGCCTCCTCCTTTCATCATCAACCCCCACCTGATCAAGGCAGCCTGAGGAAAATAAGTTACCAGTCAAGTTGGAATAGTTTCCTTGTCTGCTTTCTATAGGTCCAAGAAACCCAGCCCAGGTCTCCAATGGACAGACTGGCCATACAGCCAAAGACTGTCTCTGTGATTTGTTGCAGTGATGGGCTCTGGTTCTGGGGCACTTGGTACACCTAGGGTGGCACTTGGAGGTCATGGTTAAAGAGGGGAACTACTAGACAGGCATGCATACAATTAAGTTACTTGGTAAGAGTCTCAAACCAGTATGTGGTTTCCCGGAAAGCGCATTTCAAAGCTGTCACTGAAGTCATAAATCCTTCCCTGGCAGTGACCAGACAATGGCTTTACAGGTGCTGCAGTAAGTCAGTGAAATCCACTCCAAGAAATATCCAAGTCCCTGCGCATCCCCACTTTCATTTCGGACAAGTTCCTGTATTTGCAGGAAAAAAAAAACCTTTAAAATAATTTTCAAGCCTCATAAACAGAAAGGATCAACAAAACACAGAGGACTTAACGCTTTTCTCCTGTGCACTCTCTGCAGTTTAGAGTTACCTGTCCTGCATCAGGGTGGGAATAACCAGAGTAAAGTCTGGGTAATGCAGCCAAGCTGCATTGCTGTGGCTCCATCTTTGGCTGCTGCTTTAGCTGTACAATCAGCTGTGTGACTCTCCAGATAAAACGTTGTGAAGTTTTTCTACCAGTTGGTATTGGTCCCTGGGTTAACGTTGTTATCCCTTCCTGTGGCATGGGAAACCGTCACAGGGAAGCTGAGTTAGGATACAGGAGAAACAGACATGCTGGCGCCTGAACTGTGCTTATTAATAAAAAAGTCACAAAGCTTATGTGTGGAGCCATAATTGAAAGATTGACAGTGCTGTGTTACGAACTGTTACTGTAGCACCCACTGTCTGGTTAGCCTCTCCATGCTTTTCATAAAACAGAAAGCACTCTGTTCATTCTTCACGTGTAAACAAAAGAGAAGGCACTTTGGCTAACACAGGTGAGCAGGTGGGCAATTCAGTAAGTTAAGATTTTGTCAGAAGTGACTAAACTTTTGCCTGTTTTCTGGTTTTCAGATACCATCCCAGAAGACTTTCAAGAATTTCAAGCTCAGCAGTTTGGAGTTGGTGATATTTAAGAGGGAAAAGCAAACACTGCTACTGCAAACAATAAAACAATATATTCTAAATCCTTATACGATTGCTGTGCAAGAGTGCACGCTGCAGCTTGTTCTTGTTGGTGTGACTATATCAGACTTTTGGTTTTGTATAAAAGTGAAAATAAAAATGAGACAAAACAGAGACTTCACTTTCTTTCCTTTTTTTTTTTTTAATTTTTTTTTCTGTATGACCTGGAGAGCAGTACGGAAGGGAGTAACACTTGCTGAGAGCATTCCCAGGAGAAGTTTGGATCTGTTGCCATCTTGGATTGAGCATTGGAACAGGGGAAGAAAGTGCAACTTTGGCTATCTGGAATGCATCAGAAACAGCAGGTTGTATTCAGGCATGAAGTGGTTGGGAGTTGTCTGCCCATGGCAAAGGCTTCTGAAAACATTTTTCCTAGCGGAACTGGAAAGGTACAGTCTCCATTAGAGCAGTTTAACTCCTTTGGTGACTAAGTTACCTCTGGCAGACCTCCTCTGAGAAAGAACTCTATCAGACCTCCCCATCCACCCACTCCCAGAAAGCTGTGACTAACAAACACATCCTGTAAAAGCTGAAAGAGATGACTGCAGGCATTGCACTCACATTGTATAGGTTGCATGTAACTGAAACAACAACCAAAAAAATAAAGGCAAAAAAAGGCATACAGAGATGATGCTGCCTACAGGGAGAAAGTAATCCTAACTTCCATGTGCAGAAAACTGGGCTCAATTTGAGCTGCTGTCCCCACTCTGCACCACACTCTCAGCAGGTACTGCAAATCTTATGAAAAGGCATGACCAAGCTCAGAACCCCGAACACTGCAGTAAGCACAAGATACCATTAACAGAGGACTGGAAAATAAAGACATTTTAAAAACTGCACCACAGTGTGCTAAGGGTGCTGAGGGAGCTGGCACAGGTCACTGCCAGACCACTCCCCACCATCTTCAGTAAGTCATGATGGACAGGAGAGGTGCCTGGGGACTGCAGGAGGGCAAATGTCACTCCAGTCTTCAAAAAGGGTAAGAAGGAGGACCCAGGTAACTATAGACTGGACAGCCTCACCTCCATCCCTGGAAAGGTAATGGAGCAACTTATCTGTGGTGCTGTCTTTAGGCATAATATGGACAAGAGGGTCATTAGCAGTCAAGGTGGTTTTTAGCATCTTAAGAGGACACAACCAAGTGGATAGATGATGGTAGAGCGGTGGATGTGCTTTATCTTGATTTCAGTAAAGCTTTCAACACTGTTCCCCGCAGCATTCTTCTGTCTGCATTGAGGCAGTGTGGTCTGGATGACTGAGTAATGAGGTGGATGTGAACTGGTTGAAGGGAAGAAGTTGGAGAACTGTGATCAATGGGATGGAGTCTAGTTGGAGGCCTGCAACCAGTGGAATCACACAGGGTTCAGTACTGGGACCAGTTCTGTTCAGTATGTTCATCAATGACCTGGATGAGCGCACAGAGAGCACTGTCAGTAAGTTTGCTGATGACAGCAAGCTGGGTGGAGTGGCTGACACACTGGAGAGTTGTGCTGCCAATCAGCAAGACTCAAGACAGGCTGGAGGGTTGGGCAGGGAGAAACCTGAGTGAAGTTCAGCAAGGGCAAGTGTAGAGAATTGCACCTCGAAAAGAACGACCCCAGGTGTCAGTATAGGTTGGGGACTGACCTGTTGGAGAGCAGCGAAGGGTACAGTCCCTGGGGGTCCTGATTGATGGGAGGTTGACCATAAGCCAGCAATGTGCTGCTGTGGCCAGGAGGGCCAGTGCCATTCTGGGAAGTATTAAAAGCAGTGTGGTTAGTAGGTCAAGAGAGGCTCTTCTGCCCCTCTACTCTGCCCTGATGAGGCCACATCTGGAGTACTGTGTTCAGTTCTGCCCAGAACAGCTTGAAAGAGTCCAGTGCAGAGCCACAAAGATGATTAAGGAAATGGAACATCTCTCTTATGAGGAAGGACTGAGGGAGCCGCAGCTCTTTAGGTTGGATAAGAGGAGACTAAGAGGTAACTTCATCACCGTTTATGTGAAGGCTGAGTGCCAGGAGGCTGGAGCCAGGCTCCACTTGGTGATGCCCGATGGCAGCACAAAGGGCAGTGGGTGGAAGGTGAAGCATAGAAAGTTCCATGTAAACATGAGGAGGATTTTTTTTCATTGTGAGGGTGACAGAACACTGGAAGAGGCTGCCTGGGTGGAGGTGTTGTGGAGTCTCCCTCTCTGGAGATACTCAAGACTGGATGTGTTCCTGTGTGTCTGATATAGGTGATCCTGCTCTGGCAGGGAGGGTTGGACTGGATGACCTTTCGAGGTCCCCTCTAGCCCTTGACATTCTGTGATTCTGTAATGCATTGTATAATTTGAAATACAGAGATAGTGTGTATGCTCTTACTAATTCTCCTTCAGGAGGGAGCTAGGAAAGGATGGAAGGACAAGCTTTAAGGACAGCTGAAGCCTATATTGCAGCCTATAGAAACACTCTTAAAAGGACAATGGGAAATGATACTTAACCCTGAGCAGCAGGGGAGGGAGGAAATAAGCAGAGTTCATAAAACGAGAAGTAGCCCTGAGTAAATGAACAGCTCTTTCTCAGCACTAGAAGGGAAATGCTGAGTTAAATTAGCAGGTGGAGAGTACCAACACCAAGCAAAGGGAAAAAATAAAGTTTCCTGTTCTGAGTACTATAAAAGTACCCTCAAGGTTTATGTTGCTATCAAAGGCTTGGGCTACAGGAAGTTTTCCCCATGGGCTTGTCTACCATGGCTGAGGCTTGTGGGAGCAGTATGACCTTGTGACCTATCCCATGGGGGATCCCAAAGTCCCACAACAAAGGGAATGACTCAGGAGTGTTTCTCTGACATGGTGCTGCTTCCTTAAAGGCCCTCCAGTTCAGTCCTCCCTTGCCCTTGGCTGCACCAACCCCAGCTTCACTCACCAGATTTTCAAGGGAGGATTGACAGGCTCTTTACACTGGCACAACGAACCATGCTTAAAACACGAGAAAAAACAGCGTCTTCTAGCTGCACATAGTCTGCAACTGCAGTATTGTTCCTTTAGCAATGAGAACACAGACCACAAAGCAAACTTGCATCTTGTCATTTCCATTTTACTGGATGCAGCCCCTTCTCCAGGCACAAGCCCTCTCTGACAGTGATGGGTGCGGTCACTTGTGCTGCGATCACACACACCACAGCTGCACCACAGCCAGGACCTGCAGTGTATGTATTTGCACAAGTTGGATACAAAACAGCTGGCCTGCCCTGACCTACCTGTAACAAGTGCTGGGCAGACCATGACAGCACACATCAGTTTCATCAGAAAACATGACCATAGCCAGCCTCCAAACACCTCCCCATCGGCAGCCAGAGGCTCCCATTCCGCTGCTTCAGAAGCACCCTGGCTGTTTGCCACACCAGCTTGTCACCTTGGAGCTTGCATTTACCAGATTCTCTTCCAGTCTCTTCCAGCCCTTGTTAGCCACTGGAGGCTGGAGGATGGGATACGTGCTGTGGCTCTCATGCAGTCAAAGGCTATTGCAGGAAGCTGTGAGCTTCTAACCACTGCTGCAGCAAACACACTGCCTTGCTCAATTGTCACAGGAACCAGTCATAGTTTGGACAGACAAAACAGAAGGTGCTGTTTGAACCTTGGATGCTGGAGCTCACTATGTCTGTTGTATTGGCATACCAGCTGCTGCATAGCCTGCAAGTTCAGGAGCAGCAAAGTCCACCTGTTGCAACCAAAAATTTACCCCAAGGTTACAGTCCAAGTTTGGGAAACCTCTTGCCTCTCACACTGCCACCAGACACAATGCAGTTCCTATGTGTAAGCATTTAAACAAGCTACGCTTGCATCACTACCTCTTTCTGGAATATTGTGCAATGGAGACATGATTCCATGTGTGGTGACCTCTGGCAAGTAAAGATGCTGCGATCCCATATTCTTAAAACTGTGTGTGTAGTTTCTCTCTTGCCCCATGACCTGAGCAGCACCTCTGCACTCAATTGGAGCAGCAGCTGCAACTACTTTGGAGTTCAGTGTGCTGGGGCTCCTATACCAGGGTCTAGCATCTCACCAAAGATTAACTCTTTCCTGTGTGCTACAACCTCGATGACAAATCATAGAATCAGTCAGGGTTGGAAGAACCCACAAGGATCACCTAGTTCCACCCCCACTGCCATGGGCAGGGACACCCTACCCTAGATCAGGCTGCCCACAGCCTCATCCAGCCTGGCCTTAAACACCTCCATGGAAGGAGCCTCAACCACCTCCCTGGGCAACCCATTCCAGGCTCTCACCACTCTCATGCTGAGCAACTTCCTCTTCATGTCCAGTCTGAACCTACCCATCTCCAGCTTTGCTCCATTCCCCCCTAGTCCTGTCACTCCCTGATAGCCTAAAATGTCCCTCCCCAGCTTTTTTGTAGGCCCCCTTCAGATACTGGAAGGCCACAAGAAGGTCACTTCGGAGCCTCCTCTTCTCCAGACTGAACAGCCCCAACTCTTTCAGTCTGTCCTCATAGCAGAGGTGCTCCAGCCCTCTGATCATCCTCATGGCCCTTCTCTGGACATGCTCCAGCATGTCCACATCCCTCTTGTAAGGGGGGCTCCAGAACTGGATGCAGTACTCCAGGTGGGGTCTCACCAGAGTGGAGTAGAGAGGGAGAATCACCTCCCTCCACCTGCTGGCCACACTTCTCCTGATGCAGTCCAGGATCTGGTTGGCTCTCCGGGCTGCAAGTGCACACTGCTGGCTCATGTTGAGCTTCTCATCCACCAGCACCAAGTCTCTCTCCTCAGGGCTTCCCTCCAGCAACTCACTGCCCAGCCTCTATTTGTGCTTGGCATTGCCTCAACCCAGATGCAGGACCTTGCACTTGGTTTTGTTGAACCTCGTGAGGTTGGTTTGTGCCCACCTCTCCAGTCTGTCCAGGTCCCTCTGGATGCCATCCCTTCTCTCCAGTGTGTCTGCTGCACCACACAGCTTGGTGTGGTCAGTAAACCTGCTGAGGGTGCACTCAGTGCCACTGTCCATGTCACCAACAAAGATGTTGAACAAGACTGGTCCCAGGACTGATCCCTGAGGGACTCCACTTGTCACTGGCCTCCACTTGGACATGGAGCCATTGACAGCCACTCTTTGGGTGTGGCCATCAAGCCAGTTCTTTATCCATCATCCACCCATCAAACCCATGTTTCACCTTCTTGGAAACCAGGATGTGGTGCACGACAGTGTCAAAGACCTTGCTCAGGTCCAGGTAAATGACATACTTCAAATATTTCAAATGCTTCTGTTCCCCAAAATCTATTTCCTGATTTGGAATGTGTGATGCTGCAGGGTGGGGTGAGGGCAGAGGTGGGCAGACCAGTGGTGGCACCACTCAGGAACTCCTCTCTACCTTGCATCTCAGTCAAAGTGCACAGCACAGCACCAGCACCAAGCTACATGCACCAGAACTCCCTTGCGCACCAGAGCACAACGCAGCTGCCATTTGACCCTTCAAAACTTGATCAGCAGTTTCTGGAACGCACGTCCTGGTGTGGGTCCAGTCAGCTCTAAGTTGCAGGGGCAAGCAGTGCCAGCAGCTGAGTTTCTGCTGGCACATGCAAAACCAGGACTCCACAACAGCCTGAATATGGATGGTGAGAAGCAAAGGCCCAGAATCCAGAGAGATGCAGCGCTTTCCCTGGTGTGGATCTAGGTCTCAAATTTAGCAGCTTTCACCCCACTGTGTGGACGAATATAGGAATTAAAAAAACAGAGCATCTTGTTTCAGACAACTGCAGAGGTTTCAGTGCTATAGTTAGCCTGGAAAACACTTGTTTGCAGTCAGAGGTGCCTGGACACATCTCAGAGAGCTGGACTGCATACAGCAGAGACCATGGACAAACCTGTGTAACCTGCCATCTTCCAAGATCATGCTCTGGAGGAACATGAAAATAATATACAACAGCAAAGCCATGAAACAACATTCCACAGGCAAACTTTTTCTGTTGTTAAACAAAGCGTTTTCAGTTCTGGGCCCCCCAGTTTAGAAGGGACATTGAGATGCTTGAGCGTGTCCAGAGAAGGGCAGAGAGGCTGGTGAGAGGCCTCGAGCACAAGCCCTATGAGGAGAGGCTGAGGGAGTTGGGATTGTTTAGCCTGGAGAAGAGGAGGCTCAGGGGTGACCTTATTGCTGTCTACAACTACCTGAGGGGTGGTTGTAGCCAGGGGGAGGTTGCTCTCTTCTCTCAGGTGGCCAGCACCAGAACAAGAGGACACAGCCTCAGGCTGCGCCGGGGGAAATTTAGGCTTGAGGTGAGGAGAAAGTTCTTCACTGAGAGAGTCATTGGACACTGGAATGGGCTGCCCAGGGAGGTGGTGGAGTCGCCGTCCCTGGGGCTGTTCAAGGCAAGGTTGGACGTGGCACTTGGTGCCATGGTCTAGCCTTGAGCTCTGTGGTAAAGGGTTGGACTTGATGATCTGTGAGGTCTCTTCCAACCTTGGTGATACTGTGATACTGTGAAAGCTGAAATGTAGTAAACAAAAAGAGATCAACCAGTTTACATGGCTTAGGTCGTGGTATTTATACAGCTTCTCCTAGAGTGAGCTGATTTCTCAGATTCTGCGTACCACAACAGTTAACTTCAAATGTAAGAAAAACTTTATTGGTCCATTAAACACTGAATCTATAACAATACATTCACCCAGTATACAAAAGGAAGTGCCCATAAAAACCGGTGACATGCTTTAGAAAGGCAAAGCTGTTGGCTATTTTACAATTAAGAACTGACAACTCTGAAATCTTTAACAGTCCGTAAAAGTTGAAGTGTTAGTTACTACGGATCACAAACACCTGCAAAAAATGTTAAACGAGCAAACCCTCCACTTCACTAGGCTACAGCTTAATAAAATAAAAACCACACATACACACCAAAAAGTTCCATTGAAAAATATTTAAATCCCCATCATCATTACATTTTGACTACTTTGCATCCAGTTTTCTATCATGGCATATAGGAGACTGAACAGCACTTATCACTGGTAAACAAAAAAGCAGACATTGAACTCATATGTTCCTAGTAAATATTTCCTCAGCTCTTGTTCAGACAAGCTGAATGATTTTCTCTGAAGGCTAATTTTCACTTAACATCTGCATGGATGTCCAACAACACCTAAGCACCTGGAGACAGATCAGTAAGAGGAAAAAATAAAGCTCTGGTATAAGTAACAGGACATTATTTCCCCATGGCTTTCCAAAGTCCTTCCTGGCTTCGCACTGAGCTGCATTGGCAAAAGCATGGCTGCAGTGCTGCACCCCATAGCTCTGGGTAAGAAAAAGCCCTGGCAGCATTACACTGCTGGAGTGATTCCAAAGCTGAAGAGTTGGTTCTGAGCAAATCTGTCTATATGGCTGTACGCTATGGCACTGAGAGCCATCAGAGACTGGCTAACAGGGGAAGACAGTGTGCCTTTATCTGAAATAAATCCCAACATTTAAAAACCAACTATATTATTCAACAGGTATGGAATGAGTTTGAACCAGGTTTGAGGAAAAAGTAAATGACCAAAACCAGATGTAAGGCTTACTTGAAACCCAGAGAGTTTCTTCAGGCATTAGAAAGCATCCGTCCTGTCTCTGACAGTTTCTACTTGGAACCCGGTGTACTGTGTGACTGTATGCCCACCCCTAGGGGACCAGGGCACTTGGGCATTTTGCCATGTTGAAAACACAGAGGCATACCAGCTCCCAAGCTATGTAACCTGCTATGGAGTACAAAAAAGCCACAGCTTTCTCTGCACTTGACTCTGTCCGTTCCCCTGCACAGTCACGTGAAACACTCAGCTCAAACTACTGTTTACCAAACTGAAATCACAAAGTACAATGTCATGGTGCTGATTATGGGCTTTCCTCCCACAAGAACTTATAGGCCACTTCAGAAACCAAAGCAGCAGTTTTCATACATGAAAACTGATCCACATAATAAACTATGAGCCTTTGCTTTAACACAGCAGGCTGTCCTGCTACAAAAAAAGGTCAACAAGAGCTGGCAAAGAAGTCTTTGCTAGTTTCTAGCACCAAAGACATTCCACTTAACAGGAAGCAGAATGCGAGTGAACCGGGTTTACAATGCCGTTAAAAAACAAATCCAAGTAGGAGAAAAAGACAAATAAAATGAGTAGATACAGCCTGCAAGAAAAAGACATTGCTTCTACAGCCTGGAAGAAAAGAGGAGAGCAAAATTTTAGCTGCAGATTATCTCATGCCACAAAGGTACAACGTTGTGGCATTTTGCTACATCAACTTATTTAGGAGAAAAGCCTAACAGTTTACACTGTAAAATCTTTACTTTAAAAGCATTCAGTGGATTATTTTGTTACCAAGCTGTTCAGAGATGCTCACGGTACTGTGGGCTAGCTCAAGTTCAAGCAGTGATGTCTTGAGTGCCCTAAACTCTCCAGATGCATTGATCAGAACCAGAGAACTGTTAAAAACAGCTTTTCTCTTCTTTTTTTTTTTAAACCCACAAGTGCAACATTTGCTTCACTGAAGTAGCAACATTCTAGCCCAGAAATGGCTGCATCAGTGGCTGACGGAAGCAGTTACCTGTGCATAACTTACCACCTCGAAGCGCTTCTAGGAGCATAGAAAGGTGCTACAGCACAACATAAATGAATTGAAGGTGGTGTTTATGATTCTGTGCAGGGCTAAGCCCTCTCTCTGGGCTGCATGCACACAGCAACACCGAATTACCCGTTTCACATGGCAGTGCTCCAACCCAGCCAGGATTTACCAGATCAGATGGGAAACACAAGCTTTCTGAACCTCGTGGAAGTTCTTGAAGTACAAAACTAAAGAGGACCAGAAACAAGTGAAAAACATGATGTGTGATCACAGCGGAGTTCCCTACTTAGCAATCAGCTGCAAGGGCTGCCTGCATGCTCTGAGGAACTCCTTGACCCACTGCAAACAAGCATATTCATCTGCCTTTCGCACCTTCTTAACATTTTATGGTCTTAGGTGTTAGTCCAGCTATCTGAACTCAGAGACTTGCTCTCTGAGTCTGTCCCATTGATTTATCCCAAAGTATCAGTCATGAATGCACGTCTCAGTCACCTTGAAGAGAAAAACTAACGTTGTCCCAGTTTCAACTGCCAGTGCAGCAGCAAGGTTCCAAACAACCCTTCTTATAATAGCAAATTCGAAAATGTAGGAAAGGGACAAAAAATTGTTTCACTTTTCCAGCAGAAGTAAGTTCTGCTCCTCCCAGAGCCCTCTAAAGGACAGCATAAGCCCAGCTTTAACTAGAGGAAACTCATTACAGGATACATTCTCTAGTTTTTCCTGCCTTTGTAACAACAGTTTCCTCATTTCACACAGCCCCAAAACGCAAGAAGCCAGAAACGCTGCACTGCTCACTCAGGTTGAAGAACAAATTCAATGAACAACCATGGCATGAGGCAGGATAGACACTGCACAGGTAACTGCCTCTAACGAAGCGCTTACCTGCACTTCAGGTATGGGGAAAGAAAGTTAACTCTTTAATCATAGACTTAAGCAACACCTGTTATTTGTTTCCAAAAGCACCAGGCTGTCTGTGAGTTTTCCCAGCTTTTCTTCCATGGCACAGTAATATTTGAATTAAGTCTCATCCCCAGAGGTCTGTCAAACACTAACTATTTGATTTTCCACATGCACTACAGATATAAGTATGCTGTGTACAGACCAGTGTAACACAGAAGGAAGCACCACCTAATCAGAGGCTCAGTTCAGGTTTTTCAGTTCCAGTGCCACTTGAACTATTAGCTGTCACAGCAGGAGGTATGAAGGCACTTCTTCAAAAGGTTTTAAAAGCCCATTCGCATGAACCATTTGGAATCTATGAACTGGGCATTTGAATCCTTGACCCTAGATGAGGATGTTATGAAGTAGTTGCAAGTTCACAGTACAGATTTTACAGCAAATGGCCAAGGCTGTCACGTTTGTCCTGTCAGCAGGAAGCTGTGCCTCACTCAAGAACCTGAGGCTTTGCACAACCGGCTGCCACCAGTTACCAACTCCTTAGGAAGCCCTGGAGAGCCATCACTGCATCTGGCACCACAGCCTGGACACAAAGATCCCCAGAGTTGTCTTTGGGGTCTTTTCCCACAACATTTGTCCAAAAGCAGACACAGCCCCACTCACATTATACATATAGCCACAGATCCAGATGCATAAGGTCAAGAGTTGGTGGAAGGGAAGAACAGAGGGTTGGAACACCTCTCCTGTGAAGAAAGGCTACAAGAATTGGAATTGTTCAGCAAGGAGAAAGGGAGACCTTACCACAGCCTTTGCGTACTTAAAAGGGGTCTATAAGAAAGATGGGGACAACCTTTTTAGTAGGGCCTATTCAGACAGAACAAGGTGTTAACAGTTTTAAACTAAAGAGCACAGATTCGGACTACATAGAAGAAATAAACTTTTCACAATTAGGATTGCGAAACACTGTAACAGGTTGCCCAGAGAGGTGGTGGAAGCCTGGAAATGTTCCAGGTTAGGTTGGATGATGCTCTGAGTAATCTGGTCTAGTTGAAGATGTCCCTGCTCACTGCAGAGAAGCTGGATTAGATGACTTTTAAAGGTCTCTTCCAACCCAAAGCATTCTATAAAGAGCAACTCAATGAGGTGAATGCTGTGTTAGAACAGACTCATGTCTCACTGTGTTCTTTCCTCTCACAACCCGGTTTCCTCTGTGCAAAACCTACTTCCTTCAGTGCAAACTACAAAAAAACCCAAACAAACAAACAAAAAACCAAAAAGCAAACCCACACAAAAGAAAACAAAGAGGTACAGGAAGTCCTTATGCAGGCAGATAATGCCTACATAAAACACATGTTTTTGTAAACAAATAAGAACATCCATTGGCCAAGATATGCATTAAGATCATCTACATTTACGACTGGGATGCCTGCTATCAGAACCAGAGAACAGTTACCATTCTCTGCCCTACACTCTGAAATCCTGCACATCTTCTGCAGAGCTTCTTGCCTAGATCATTCTGTTAGAAAAAAAAGACACTGACAATTTAAAATGAAATCTGTTTGGTTTCTCATAGTACAACAGATACTACACTAGAAGGCAAACTCTACTCTCTACTTCAGGGAACAGCACTCATGAAGGGAGGCACAAGAGCTTGGGCTATATCAGCTGCAATTCAGAGCTGCAGCGCTGGATCAAGACTGTTCGTGAGAACAGCTGCTGTGAGTTAGGTGGGACAACTGTTAGTCATCACTGTATAGTACACAAGCTCTTATCTTAGCGATGGGACAGATAAAGGCTTCTAGATTGCAAATGTGTTAACAAAGGCCTCTTTTCTGGTGCAAAAGAATCTGTGTGACTAGACTCCAAATGCAGGAAGAAACACAGTGACAGGCCCTCACACTAGCAGAGCTTGTGGCAAGATCAGAACCTTCCAGTAGAGGCAAAAGGAAAGAAAGAATCTGCTTCTTTCTTCAGAGTTCTTTGTTGTCTTTCTAACTCAATGTCAAAGCTAAGCTTCAACTGCTTTTTTTCACCTAAGTACAAACAAGAATAGCAGCAAGAGTCATCTCTGGGCAAACCCATCCTTCCCTCACATTTCCTAACAGATGTATTTTGAGGCTTCTAATCACTGGGGTAGGTGGTGTAAGTACACGGAACTGCAGACCTGTAGATTTCATTTGAGGTAAGAGTGCATGGGCCTGTGAAGATCAGACTTATGGCAAGCTCCAAACAGGACAGGAGCCCAAGAATACCACAGCAACGAGGAAGTTAAAAATGGTAACAAACCCAAGCAGAACAGAGATCTGCTATAGCAGGATTACTTACCAGGTGTACATTAGCCAGCAGTTATTGCAGCAGAAAAAATAAGGCTTGCAAATATTCTGGCCATCTCACTGGCCTCTCTCTTGTGCTTTTCTCTGTTTTGCAGAAAGCACTGGGTGAAGATTTAAGGCTCCATCTTATTTCAAAAAGAATTACTAAATCAGTTGACTTTGCTTAGAAAAAGAGAGAAGAGACAAAACCTCTGGGACTAGCATTAAGTCATAAATTTATCCCACTGGAATGTAAATACCTATAGTGGGTTCAACTTTATTCAGCTTTTAGGGCATCTGAGCTGTCATTCTGCCACCAAATCACCTGCTTAAAGCAAATAAAAGCAATACTGTAGGGTTTAACATTGTCAAGTCAGTAACTTGTACTATGGCAGCTGCTGTTGCAGTTGTGTCATCTGGTTTTGTTTTTCTGACTGCCTACCCCACCGCTTGGAATAGGCATACACCAAAAGAAGTTTATTCTCCATTAATGGTTTGGTTGGCTCAACTCCATCCCAACAGCAAACGGAGGAGTATAAAAATACAGCAGTTAATAAGAATACTTTCCAACCAACACAGGCAGAAAAGGAAGATGACACATTACAGTCCTTTTTGGACCATCAATGCATTTAAAATATTATAAAACTAGTAATGGAAACAGAACTGGAGATGCTGGAAGATCTTTAGTGTTGAAATAGCAGAGTAGAAAAGTAAAAGAGCACTCCACTTTCAAATTTAACAGTGTCTGGCAGCGGGCCTGTACTGAGCGTTTTCTCCACAGCAAACGTTCTGAATAAAGAATGCACCGTATCTTAAATCCCTGTGCAGTACACACAACTTGCAGTGAGCCAGCAAAGCAAAGTTGGACAGAATCCAGTCTTAAAATCTATCTGTAAGAAATCCCCTTCTGCTAACAACTGGACTAGATCTGAATTGTATAAAATATTCAGGTGCTTTTTAAAGTCATAATAGAATAAATACTCTATTATCATTGGTACATTCCTTTCTCAATCTCAGTATACAATAACTTAAATATATTTAGTATTTAGATAAACAACTTTTAGTAGGTGCTTTGGCAGTCAAATTCTTACATATTCTCTTTCTACAGAAGTATTTAGTTATGTTTTTGGGGAAAAAAAGAAATTATCTGGATACTCCTGATAACAATGACCTGCTGTACAAAACGGTGGTCTGAATCATCACTGTAAAAGACAATGGTAATAAAAGAGTATAAAAAAGGAATGCATACTTGCTAGAAGACATTCTAGCGTTCACAGCAAGGAAGAAGGTACATCAGGGTAAACCTGCATCATCATTATTACGTTTTTTTCCTTGCCAATGAAGCCAGACAAAGTTCGTCAGTGGTCTGAAAAAGCATTTCACTTGACTTCAGTTTTTGCAACAACGGTTTCCTACGCTCCGCACATCAGCGCTACAAAGCTTTAGAAGAGATTTGTTCCTTTGGGCAATGCTTGTTTGTGACAATTAAAAACCAGTAAAAAAGTCTTTGACCATTTGTTTAGTCTGACTAAAAAGTGACTAACTGGTAGATTACTGTAAGTAGGCAATAGGGGTTTCCTCATTACAAAATGACTCTTGTATCTTATTTGTGACAGAGTGGGGGAAAAAAGAAATTAAAAACACAGAAGGATGGTCGGAGTGTTCACACTGAGAACCCCCTGGATGGGCAACAGAGTGGAGCTATGAGAGTCCACAAGTACAGGCAGACACAAACCCAACAGGACACCATCTTAATCCAGAAGATGGACCAGGTTCCGGTGAAGAATTTTTCGATCTGAGCACTTTCATAACTGTTAAGAAAACACAAACAAACAGAAGCAATGAACTCGGTATCTGTATCTGGGACTGCAGCATCCTCTGTTTTCACAAGTGGGTCACAGACAGCAGGCACAACTGCTCATACCTTTCCCTACAGCAAATACATGAGTCTTGATTTTACTTTGTTTTCTTTCTTTGTTTTTTTGTTGTTGTTTTTTTTTTTCTGGAAGGGTCAAGTGTTAAACCACATACCTGGCCTCTCTTGCTGCTTCCGTGAGTTTCTGTAGGTAGGGGATAATTTGTCATGATAGGACTTTTGCAAGTGAGGTACAGACAAATTATTTGTCGTCATGTAAAATCAGGTTAGTCGGTGACGGACTAAGTTGTCAGATGCATGAATTTTTAGATTAAATGCAGTTGTCAAAAATCATTATTTAACACTATTGCCTGTTGTGCTAGTTTGAAGCTAGCTAGAATGTTTTGGTGAGAACAATTAGATTACAGGCTATGAGAAGAAAACAGTGGTGATGTCTACTTCACTCATAGGCTTCCTGAGATGTATAAGAACAAGAACACAAACATACATAACACAGTCGCTGTCTGGGCTTTGGGCTGAACTTCTATCTCTCTAACCTAACCTGCCGTCTGTGTGACTAATTCACCTGCTTCCTAACACCCCTGGCTGACCCTCCAGGCTACCTTAAACATAAGGCAAGATCTTGAGTAAGGTTGAGGGGTGTGAGGAAGCTGGAAGGGTGGTTGAAAGCCCCTCCTGAGGACTCAGGTTTCTGGGAGTGGTGTTGTGTTTCTGTATTATCTCTTAACTTGTATATTTCTGTATATATACTGTAAATATCTGCTTGTGTATTGTGCTAAGCTGTAAATATAAAGCTTCATTCAATTTCCAGAGACACTGAGTCTAGTCTGGATGATTTCCAAAGTGGGGGGGGGGGGCCGTTAACACCCAAACCATCACACCTGTAGCTATTGCTCTGAGTACTCTACCAGGTCTTAGAAGCTAGGCTACAAATCAGGGACACAAATATGAAATGTTTCTCTTACATCTTGGAGCACTGAGGCATTTGAAGGCTATGTGCAGAGCCATGCAACTTCAACTGTCACTCTCTCCACTGTGTTTCATGAGTTATGCCCTCATGAGAAGTGGAGGAGAAAGGCTGACACACAGCTGCAGAGATCTTAAGGACTTTCTAATTGATGCGTTCATTTGAGTGTTCCCATATTGAGTGATCTCAGGCACAAGGCAGAGGAGAGCAGCCCTTTTTATTGCTCAAGAATCACACGGAGAAGAATTCAAATTATCTCTTCCAGCTTTATACTTAAGGAGGGGAGGCACACTAATGGCAGAAGCTTCCACTCACATCTCTTCCCCTCTCAACACAGCTTAATTTCTCAGCTTTAAAGAAACACACTTACTGAAACCAGTGAGTTACTGTCATCATCACGTAGAGCGAAGCCAAGAAGAAAACGAAGTGGAAGTAGGCATAACTGTACACCGTGCCTTTCTTCTCATCATAAATCACAGTCTGGCCTCCCCTACTTGCAGTGTGCTCTCTAGCATCAGCTGTAAGGGACAAGAGCAAGAAAGCCGTTGTAAATTTAATGAGAACTCAAAAAGGCAGCTAATATCATGAAGAACACAGCAAAACATCCAAGGTGTGATGCAGAAAAGCAACTGTTCAACATTTTCTTGCCCTCATGGCATGGGCCCAAGCTTGGCTGCCACTGAAATCCTGTCCAGTATCGGCTTCCTGTCCCACTGGATAGTTTTCAAGCATTCAGGCCATTTAAATTGTACAATATTCTTCTGGTAAGGATGCTCCCTTCCTAATTCACTCCTAAATAGTAGTCTGCAGAGCTGATGAGCCAAAAATCCAGCAGTCAGTTATACCTACAAGCATGCGAAGAGCAGAGATTACTCTTTGTGCATTGCAGCAATGAAATGTCCTTCAAGGGATTATTAACTATCCTGTTCTTAGGCAGGAAGTGGAATTAACTTAGCCAAATTCTAAAATGGCTTTACTATATCTCTTGCTTCCTTCTGTTGTCTCACTCAGTCCAAAATACTCCAGAATAAGGATACAAGCAGCTCTCCACCTGCAGCTGTGTTCTTACTCCCTTGGCTTAGGTTTGAAAGCCACAAGAGAGGTAGATTGTACAGCGAAAACGTAATTACCGTCTCCATCAGGTGCACAGCAAAAGCAGCAACGAGCTACCTGTGGAACGAAAAACAGGAAGGGTAAGAGCCTGTGCTACAGCAAAGAAGCAGAACAGTTGGTGAAGGAAGATCTTGAGGCCTGGAACACAAGCCCTATGAGGAGAGGCTGAGGGAGCTGGGTTTGTTCAGCCCAGAGAAGAGGAAGCTCAGGGGTGATGTCATTGCTGTCTACAACTATCTGAAGACAAGTTGTAGCCAGGTGGGGGCTGATCTCTTCTCTTAAGCAACAAGGAACAGAACAAGGGGACACAGTCCCAAGTTGTGCTGGGGGAGGCTGGATGTTAGGAGAAAGTTCTTCCCAGAGAGAGTGATTTGCCATTGGAATGGGCTGCCCAGGGAGGTGGTGAAGTCACAGTCCCTGGAGGTGTTCAAGAAAAGACTGGATAAGGCACTTAGTGCCATGGTCTAGTTGACTGCACAGGGCTGAGTGATAGGTTGGACTGGATGATCTTGGAGGTCTCTTCCAGACGGGTTGATTCTATGATCTGTTATATCTTCATTATAAACACTGGCTTGGAAGAGCTTGGTTTGCATTTCCAACTGGCAAAAAACTAAAATTAGGGTTTGCCAAATAGTTCACAACAAGAGTTTCTAAGCTTCAGAAAAACCTGCTCAGTAAGATTTGGATCAAATCAACCATTCTTTAGGAATTACTGTACCCATTTTACATTAACTCAATGTCAAACACTAGTTCCAAGTGATTATGACAAAATGGTGGAAAAGACACTGTAAGGTGGTCACATACCTGTGACCACTGGTGTTCAGAAGGGAATTGCCTCTTCAGATAGGCATCTAGGTGTTTTTTAAGTTAAAAATTCTTTATTGAAATTAAAACCCTTGAAACCCTGACACACAGGTTGGAAACCGCAACTGGACAAGTTTAAGTCAAAAATGCTTATCTTTGCAAGATTTTGCTGAAATGGAGACAGAATGAGTAAAAGCAGAAAGTTGGGTTTACTGCTTCATTTAAATTAAGATTTTTTGAACTTTTTTTTTTAACTGATGGAAAAAGGAAAGATGAAATTGATTGTCCTTGTGTTGAGGGGTGAAGTAAATGTGAAAAGGGTGGTGTTCACCCAGTAAATACGCAAGTACACTTTCTGCACCAGATCACAGTGTAAGTCAGCATTTTCAGTGGTGTGTCATCAACATGCTTTGTTCTGTTAATATCCTACTCTGGGATTAATTGTTGTGGTTTGATGAAGACAATTAACCCTGTCAGGAAAATTCCCTTCATGAATTAATAAATCAATCAGTCTTCAGAGTATGAAAGTGCATTAAATTTGTTAACATTTCTCAGTTCACAGTACACACTGTAATGTAACAAGGCAGAGACTTTCACTGGAGACTTTGGTATTATTCATGCTTAAGTAAAACAATCCTAAGTCAGCCTGGCTCTGGCAACAAGGATTTGCATCTTGGAAGCTTAGAACCATCCACGCATGATAGAAGGTACTCCTGGACAACAAAGATAATGCCAGCTTCCCAGGCCCTATAACATATCAATGATGGAGGGTTTCAAAGACAAGTAACTATCACAAGACAGACTTCACGGATGTCTGGATCATAGACAAGCAGCAAGGATGATGCAGAAACACAGTTGTTTTGCAAAGTTTTGTTATGACTAATAATCAGTGGTGTGGGTGTGAAAGGATTAATGAAAATCACTTATGCTTGAATAACCTGGATGCTCAAAGGCTACAAGGAGCCTGTGTAAAACTACAGTCTGGGTGCTCCAATTTGTCTGGTACACCTCACACATACGAACCCTTGCAATTTTACACTTCACACTCTAGACTCCTTCCTCAGTTGGCACAGGCCAGATGCAAGTTTTCCTCACCCCTCCAAAAACCAGACAGTAAGCCTTCAAGGTAAAGTGACCAACAGAAACATCAAATGGCAGCTTTTACCCTGTGTATCTATGATTATACCTACCCACTGAATCCATAACCTCGTGAAAAGCCCCAGAGTTCATTCTTTAAGACACTGGCTAAGCATTTAAATAAACCCTTTATTCTGTATCTCTTCCTCCTGCTGTGCCTCCTACTCACCTACTCGCCAGTTCCCCCCGGGTTGCACTCACATTCTGAAGCACTGCATCAAACCTTTCCCTCAAATGGCTGCAACCAAGTCCCTGCACACACAGGGTGATGGAACAAGTGATGCTGGCTCACGTAGTGCTATCTCCTCCTAATGCTCAGTTGTGTGTGTGTGCTACAGAGGCCAACAGACCCTCTGCACACCACAAGCAACTGCAGAACCGCTTTCACACTCTTGGCCAGGAGACAATGGCCGTTTGCAACAGGGAAGGTAATTAGAGTGCAATTAGTTGTTCTTCACTAGTCATTTTGTTGTATTCACATTCTATGGCTCTTCTACTGCTCTTTAAAACCAAACCATCTGGAAATAATCCTGTCAGCAAGCACTGCAGCAGACATGCAGGGCCTTCCCAGCGAGGGGGCCACATCCACTTCCACTGGTCATGCTGTGCCAGTTTTCTCCCCAGCATTCCCCTCATCAGCACAGGGCAGGAAGGTACAGGTCTTGCCCTGTCTGCTCAAGATGGGCTGGGCATGTCCCGGTGCTTAAGGATCAGCCTGCTGGTAGGCTGCCCACCTGTGAGGGCTGGGGACAGAGCCACCAGTCACTTAGCTCCTCAGCGCTGGCACCAGCACCTCCCCCCGGGTTGTACCGTCCTGCCAGAGGGAAGCTCCTCTGGCACTAACATGCTTTCAGTGTGAAAGAGCTTTTGCCTCCTCATGCCCAGCTGCTGCAAACACCTATAAACAGACACTCTGATTAAAGACTTGGAAAAACAGAAGTTAAAAGAGCAGATGCAAGTAGCACCAATGTAGAGATCTAGGGATGGAGATTCATCCTCCATACACCTGCACACGTTAAGAGCAAACACTAGCAAGCCTAAACAAGGGGTAACTGTAAAAAACACCTCATTCCCCGGTGTTTGCGAGTGTTCCCAGGAGAAGGCAGTCAAAGAAATTGGCAGGTAGAATGAAGAAAACTGTACTACTGAAACAGGGACAAGGAATGGTGGATGTGGGGAGGCCTGTGGATGTGGTCTATCTGGACTTCAGCAAGGCCTTTAACACTGTCCCCCACAGCAAACTGCTGGCTAAGCTGTCAGCCCACGGCTTGGATGGCAACACTCTGTGCTGGGTGAGGAACTGGCTGGAGGGCCGAGCCCAGAGAGTGGTGGTGAATGGTGTCACATCTAGCTGGCGGCCAGTCACTAGTGGTGTCCCTCAGGGATCAGTGCTGGGCCCCATCCTCTTTAACATCTTCATAGATGATCTGGATGAGGGCATCGAGTCAGTCATCAGTAAGTTTGCAGATGACACCAAGCTGGGGGCTGATGTGGCTGGGCAGGAGGGCAGAAGGGCTCTGCAGCAGGACCTTGACCGCCTGGACAGATGGGCAGAGTCCAATGGGATGGCATTCAATGGCTCCAAGTGCAGGGTGCTGCACTTTGGCCACAACAACCCCATGCAGAGATACAGGCTGGGGTCGGAGTGGCTGGAGAGCAGCCAGACAGAGAGGGATCTGGGGGTGCTGATTGATACCCGCCTGAACATGAGCCAGCAGTGTGCCCAGGTGGCCAAGAGAGCCAATGGCATCCTGGCCTGCATCAGGAATGGTGTGGCCAGCAGGAGCAGGGAGGTCATTCTGCCCCTGTACTCTGCACTGGTTAGACCACACCTTGAGTACTGTGTTCAGTTCTGGGCCCCCCAGTTTAGAAGGGACATTGAGATGCTTGAGCGTGTCCAGAGAAGGGCGACGAGGCTGGTGAGAGGCCTCGAGCACAGCCCTACGAGGAGAGGCTGAGGGAGCTGGGATTGTTTAGCCTGGAGAAGAGGAGGCTCAGGGGTGACCTTATTGCTGTCTACAACTACCTGAGGGGTGGTTGTGGCCAGGGGGAGGTTGCTCTCTTCTCTCAGGTGGCCAGCGCCAGAACGAGAGGACACAGCCTCAGGCTGCGCCAGGGGAAGTTTAGGCTCGAGGTGAGGAGAAAGTTCTTCACTGAGAGAGTCATTGGACACTGGAATGGGCTGCCCAGGGAGGTGGTGGAGTCGCCGTCTCTGGAGCTGTTCAAAGCAAGATTGGACGTGGCACTTGGTGCCATGGTCTAGCCTTGAGCTCTGTGGTAAAGGGTTGGACTTGATGATCTGTGAGGTCTCTTCCAACCCTGATGATACTGTGAATGTCATTCAAAATGAAACTATAGGCAAAACGAAAGGAAGTACTTATGTGTGGGAATAACAGATAGGAACCTGGGATCACTGTCAACTGCTATGAGAACAAAGGTGATCAGAACTGAAACTGTTCAAGAACATGTTCAAGAAATGTTCAAGGCCTTTGACACTGTCCCACACCACTTCCTGGTCTCCAAGCTGGTGACACATGGGTTTGATGGGTGGATGATGGATAAAGAACTGCCTTGATGGCCACACCCAAAGAGTGGCTGTCAACACGTCCATGACCAAGTGGAGGCCAGCAACAAGTGGAGTCCCTCAGGGATCAGTCCTGGGACCAGTCTTGTTCAACATCTTTGTCGGTGACATGGACAGTGACACTGAGTGCACCCTCAGCAGGTTTGCTGACCACACCAAGCTGTGTGGTGCAGCAGACACACTGGAGAGAAGGGATGGCATCCAGAGGGACCTGGACAGACTGGAGAGGTGGGCACAAACCAACCTCATGAGGCTTAACAAGACCAAGTGCAGGGTCCTGCATCTGTGTCGAGGTAATGCCAAGCACAAACAGATGCTAGGCAGTGACTGGCTGGAGAGCACCCCTGAGGAGAGAAACTTGGGGGTGCTGGTGAACGAGAAGGTCAACATGAGCCAGCAGTGTGCACTTGCAGCCCAGAGGGCCAACCAGATGCTGGGCTGCATCAGAAGGGTGGCCAGTGGTCGAGGGAGTTGACTCTCCCTCTCTGCTCTGGTGAGACCCCACCTGGAGTACTGCATCCAGTTCTGGAGCCCCCCTTACAAGAGATGTGGACATGCTGGAGTGTGTCCAGAGAAGGGCCACGAGGATGATCAGAGGACTGGAGCACCTCTCCTGTGAGGACAGACTGAAAGAGTTTGGGCTGTTCAGTCTGGAGAAGAGGAGGATCGAGGTGACCTTCTTGTGACCTTCCAGTATCTGAAGGGGGCCTAGAAAAATGCTGGAAAGGGACTTTTTAGGCTATCAGAGAGTGACAGGACTAGGGGGAATGGGGCAAAGCTGGAGATGTGTAGGTTCAGGCTGGACGTGAGGAGGAAGTTCTGCACCATGAGAGTGGTCAGAGCCTGGAATGGGTTGCCGAGGGAGGTGGTTGAGGCCCCATTCCTGGAGGTGTTTAAGGCCAGGCTGGATGCGGCTGTGGGCAGCCTGATCTAGGGTAGGGTGTCCCTGTCCATGGCAGGGGGGTTGGAACTAGATGATCCTTGTGGGTCCTTCCAACCCTGACTGATTCTATGATTCTATGATCTCCACATCTCAGCAGATTCTTCCTTTAAATGAGAAGACAGGAGTTTGCATGGCACAAGCAATATTTACAAGAAGTCTGTACGATGTCATCAACTGCAAAAGCCTCCAATTATTTCAGTATCTAAGGGCATCTCCATGAGACCAGCTACCAGCCAGTCTGCTGTGACCCTTTAAGCTTTCCCAGAGCCCAAAAGCCCAACAGAACAGAATTTAAGTTGCCTCCTTTCTCCCCCTACACCCATGTGGAAAAAAAATCAGGCAAGAGAAGACATAAAAGGGTAAAACGAGCCAAGAATAGCCTTGTACTGATTTGGAAATTAAACAAAACTAAACAAAACAAAAAGTAATTTTTAAACAAACAAACAAAAGAAAAGGTATTTAGGGGAAGAGAAGGTTACAGAGGTATTAGGGAAAGGAACTTATATACAGACATATATGTACAAAACCAGGCTGGATGGCAGTGGACTATCTAGACTGAAATGGATTCTCCTTGGATGCAGGCCCCCACATGAGCTAGCAGGTCCAGCCATGTGGAGCAGGCCCAAGCCACATGCTTACCAGGATCAACAGCAGCAGGAGGTGGCAGAGAGGCAGAGGCAGGAGAAAGGCAGCTACAGAGGGCCAGCACGGACAAGTGTTCTAAGTCTGTACCCAGAGGCACGTAGCTATGAGCAAAAACTTTTGTCCTCACCTAATCACAGATAACTTAGCCATAAAAACAGCTGCAAGAAAAGCACATGAGGAAGTCTGTACAGAAATCTTGTGGGTGGAAGGAAGAACTCACTTCAGTTTCAGGTGCTGCGTATATTCCCCTCAGTGCCTCTGAGCTTGCACGTGTTGTTGAGGTTAAACTAGAAAGGAAAAACAGATCTGTGTCAAAACCCTTGGCAAATGTATAAGCCCAACATGGTGATTTTTTTAATGAGGCTACTTTCATGCCTAAGCTAAGTATTTGCCTGGATATAGCATCAAACACTAAGCATGTGAAAGGTTTTTTTTCTGCACAAGTAAAAACCAGCCTGACAGACAAACAATGGCTAACTCAGGCTGAATCACAAGCTTGAAAATAGGTCAGCTCTGAATTCATCACCACCAGACAGCAGCAAATAGCTAAGTGCTCCAATGTGCAATTCAGAAGAGATGTCTCCTGCTGTGCACAGACGGTACTTTCATATTAACCTCACTCAGCATTTCTGTAGAGACTTTGCCAGTGAATAAACAGGCCATTGGTCAGTCAGTTTTCAAAAGTGAATAACCAATCACTGTTGTGAGCATGCCAGTTGCTGGAAATCACTTCCTTGCGTGGCTGTAGTTGTCTGAGGGGGAAACCGTTGTGGTTTCTTGTGATTAGAGGACGTGTAATGCAAACTTCCCATTACTCACAGGGTGTTAATGCTCTGCTGTATACACCAAGGCTTCCTGAGCATTGCCCTTGAAGGCCTTCTTAACCCCCTAGCTACATGCTGCACTTCTCCTGTAGGCTACATGAAGGCTGTCTTTGCAAAAACACTCTAGACACTAGAAAACTTTTCTAATGTGAACCAGATCAGTAATAGATGACATACATGTATTTGATAGCAGAATTAAGTGGAACACACACGTATTTGATGGAAGAGTAGCTGTGCTACCTTCAGAAAGTCTCTCATTATCAGTTCAAAGTTTCAGTATGTGAATTCAGAAGTAGACTGACTCATATGCAGAACCTAATCAAAAACCTGAAGCAGAGAGGCAATGCTGTCTTATGGAAACCTGCACAGCCAAGAGATGTCACCTTTCAACTCACAGCAGTTCTCTGTCTCCACATCTTGGAGCACAATTTAATTTATTGATCTGAGCTGCAATACAAGGTGAGCATCAGAACTATGTGGGCCTAGACAGACTTTTTTAGAGCAGGATATTTCTGGCAAATCCTGACAGCAATATTATGCTCATCCCTTGTTTAAAGGAAGACCTGAACCCTCCCAAACAGTGTCATTTGTTTTAAAGACTCTCATGGAAGAGTTAGGCTACATAAATTTCACAAAGAGTTTTGATGGACATAACTGTATAGAAATTTTGTTAAAGAAAAAGAAATGCAGAATCAAAGCATCCTAAGAGAGTTTGGGATCATGGAGAGCTGGAAACAAGGACTTGGTGGACAACAGGGTGACCATGTCCCAGCAATGTGCTGTTGTGGCCAAGAAGGCCAATGCCATCCTGAGATGTATTAGAAGGATTGTAGTTAGCAGGTTGAGAGAGGTTCTCCTCCCGCTCTGGTCTGCCCTGGTGAGGCCACATCTGGAATATTGTGTCCAGTTCTGGTCCCCTCAATTGAAGAAGAACTTCAGGGAACTTCTTGAAAGAGTCCAGCTCAGAGCCACAAAGATGATGAAATGTGTGGAACATCTTCTTTATGTGGAGAGACTGAGGGAGCTGGAGTTCTTCAGGCCAAGAAAGGGGAGACTGAGGTGTGACCTCCTTAATGTTTATAAATATGCAAAGAGTGAGTGTCAGGAGGACAGAGCCAGGCTCTTTTCAGCAATGTCCAATGACAGGACAAGGGACAATGGGTGCAAGTTGGAGCATAGGAGGTTCTACACGAACATACTGAAAAGCTTTTTCATCGTGAGGGTAAAGCAGTGGAACAGGCTGCCCAGACAAACTGTGGAGCCTCCTTCATTGGAGACACTGAAAAACCTGCCTGGATGCATTCCTGTGTGTCTTGCTCTAAGTGATCTCGCTCAGGCGAGGGGGGTTGGACTGGATGATCCTTCAAGGTCCCTTTCAGGTCCTAATGATCTATGTGATTCTGCGTGATTTTTTTTTTCTCCTCCACCTCTAGATGTAAATTGCTCAATCTGCCTTTTGTGGAATAGATCTGTTTCAAAAGCTCTATTATTTGGCTCATGTATCTAACCACTGCAGAACTGAGAATATGAACCTTACAGCTCAGTTCTATTCTGCTTCTCCCCATTACTTTGTCTGCATGAGGCCTGCTATAAGCCTTCACTAGATAGACCACAACATACAGTAAAGGAAGTGCAGACCTCCAGACTTACCAAGAATATAAAATGCAGCCAAACAAAATGGTAGTACCCAAGCCAGTAACCAGGTTTTCATCTCTGTGCAGGCCTTGACTAAATTCAGGTACACAGATTGTGATGTTCTGATTGTTTTCATCCAGGACTTAACAAAACAAAACAAACAAAAAGAACAGTCAACATTTCACTCACTGCATTTCAAAACAGTGTTCAGACTGAAGGCTTTCAGTGAAATACTTTCATTACTTCAGACACTGGGTTAAGTACACTACAGCTTCCCCTATCTATATTTTTAAAAGATCATAAATAAAAAATACTCTTCACATATGACTTGGCAGATTCAGTGTTTCAGGCAAAACAAAAATGCAGTTTAACAGGGTACTAAAATTACTTGTTTAATGGGAATACAACAACAAGGTAAAAGGGCTGTTGGGTGTACGAAGAAATAAGAAGTTGGAAGTTTATCAACACTTCATTTGAGACTACACAGCCATGTAAGACCAAGATGGTACCAGACCTCAGACCATCTGTGCTAGTTTGAAGCTAGCTAGAACGTTTTGGTGGGAAGAACTAGATTACAGGCTGTGAAAGGAAAACAAGGCTGATGTCTACTTCACTCGTAGGCTGAGAGATACAAGAAGCAGCAGCAAAACATAGATAACACACTTCGCACTTCTGGTGGGGAACTGGCTGAGCTGCATCTCTAACCTCACCCCTCTCTGCCATTTCCTTTCTAATCCACTTTGCCTCCTAACCCACTGGCCGAACCTCCATTCTTCGTTGGGACTGGGGTACCGTTGAGAGGGGTAGAGGGAAGGTGAAGAAGGGGTGGTTGGGAGCCCCTCCTGGGGACTCAGGTTTCTGGGAGGGGAGTTGTGTTTCTGTATTCCCTTTTACTTTATATATTTCTGTATATAACTGTATATACTGTAAATATCTGTTTGTATACTGTGCTAAGCTGTAAATAATAAGCTTCATTCAATTTCCAGAGCCAGCTGAGTCCAGTCTGGGTGATCTCCAAAGTGTGGGGGTGCAGGTAACATCCAAACCATCACACCATTTTTTTTTTGACAGCAGGAGTGTCCTGGGGACAACTAATCCATACTAAGTGAGAAAAAAAGGTGGTGTGTAGTTCTGTTCTCAAACTGGTATAAAGAAGATCAAAAACAAGGAGTTGCACCTGTTGCAGGCAACATTTCTTCTTAATATCTAAAGCAAATACTACTTCTGGGTCCCAAGCAAGATTATTTTCCTAACATATAAACAAATCCTATTTCTAAGTCCCTGAAATGCAACCAGTTCAGTCCTTGACGTTCCAGGGTGCACCTAGCGTTTTGCTGTCTGCTTGGAATCAAGGTAAGGCAGAGTAGTAGTGGCCTGCAGCATCACCCTGAAGCAAGAGACTACAGCTGCACTTTATTTCAAATCAAAAGCTCCAAAAGCTCAAGACAAGCTGTGTCTCTATCTTCCTTTCCTTCCAGCAGCCACGCTGCAACCCCACTGGGACTGTTTTTAGAGGCAGAGGGAAAAATGCAGCAAAAGCTACACCAGGTTAAAAATAACTCCATCGGTCCCCTGACTCAGTGGAGGAGGATTTTGCATAGCCTTACAGGGCTGCACAGAAAGCTTCATCAGCACAGAACTGAGACAGTGTGGAGGTGGGAGCAAAAGAAGGGATGACAAGCCTTCATGGAACATGTTGGCCAGAGATGTGCAGAATTCCCTACCTACGTCCACCAGCAACACCTATGTAGCAAGGCAAGACCACTGTTTGGCACCAAACAGCTAAGGCACAGGTTCAAGAATTAACCTTTGTTTGTCCATTCCTTCTAAGACATCTGTAACTCTGCTTTTTGGCTGGGTTTGGGATTTTTTTGGGAAATAAGTATCTGTAGCTTGCATTTTCTCCAGGCATGATTTGCAAGGTGGCACATTTGCAAGATGCTCCATTCCAAAACCCCTCCTTGAAGCATGAGTCAGTATTATGTAAATTCATGGCAAATCTGAGTGACAGAACGTGGGATGCCTCACTAAGTGCCAGCACCCCATGCATTCTCCAGCACATGCTTAAGTAAAACCTGCCATTATGACAGTGCTTATAACACAGGGAGAAGGGAGCATCTCTGAGAACAAATGACAACTACAAGATTTTTCTGGCCTGGGAAGTCAAGGAGAAAAATCTAATGCAGGAGGTCTGACCGAGTATGTTAGAAGCATACTCTGACAAATACAATAACCACACTTGTAATATATATATTCACTTAACTGCTGAAGGCTTTCTGACTGTCACAAGCATAAAATAACACAACACCAAAGATTTAATACCATACACCACTTTCTTCCTCTTTTTTCTTCCTTTTGCACTGTCTCAAGTCTTATGAGTAATTCAGATGCCTTCTAAATTAACTTCTATGTTCACATGAAAACACTTCTTAAGCTCTCAAAGTAAATTTTCCACCTAAATACTGTTTGATTGTCCTTCTCAAGTTTAGAATGCATTTGTGTGTGTATTCCTACACAAGTGTGGCAGAGAGGCATTTTTCCCCTGTCTCTCTCCTTTCTCCTTGGAAGGTGTCTGTAAAAACTTCTCCTTCCTTCCAAAGCACTTATTTTCCTCTAGTTACTGTTGTTTCAGCTATTCAACACTAAAAATTGGGCATTAATGAAGAAGCGAGTTTAAGTATTAATATTTTGAACCAGAAAGGGTTTTTTTTAAGTGAAAAGAATGCTCCTTGTACAGAAAGATGAATATGATGCCTACCTGGGAAAAGGAAATAGTCTTCAGTTTTAGTGATTTTGGAGAATGCCAACTGCATGGTCTCTCTGCTGCACAAGTCTGTTTTTAGTACTTGCAACTTCTTATATGTAGGGCAGAACAGATTAAATCCTGCACTTCCATATCTCTGAGTTCATTAATTCTTCCTTTTAATATGTGGCATATCTAAAACAATTTAGACAAAGCACTTACTAGTTTCTGGTGGCTTGCTGGATAGTGCTGAGAAAGTGAGATACATAACATAGCAGCTGATAATTCCAGATTGCAGCAAACCAGAATGGGGCTGGCCTTCACAAGAAAAAAGGGTAAAATAAAGTGATTTTTGCAGACATTTTAACAAACAGAAAAATAAATTCATGTCCTTTAAGTAACAGTACACCGGTATCACAGAAGAGTATCTTTTCTTTCTCACTTGAAGCAGTTCATAAGTCATTACCACCAGTTTAGATGCCTTTCCACAGGCACGTAAAGCCTCTGTCCTTTAGTGCTGTTGGAGGTTTTAGAAAGGCATTAAGTACTCCCACCTAAGTAAAGAATCATCCCTCTGCTCTAGTCAAAAGCACCAGCTTTCCAAAAGCTACTGACAAGCTGCCATGACAGTTGTATTTGCCCATAAAATATGTGTTAAACTCACCCAAAAATTTACAGATGCTGAATCACAGTCAAAAGTAAATGGTAAATCGATGAGTTTGACAGCTATCACTCCACCTGCTACCACTGCAAGAGTTGTCTAAACTCCACAGCACATTACCAGCCACCAGCTGTGATTCTTCTGTACAGTATAACTGCCTGATAGCACACCAAAATGTTTTACACCTTTTTAGTTTTGGCAGATGAGCTGATTACCAGCAAAAGCACTTCACAGAGTTGATGAAGGGACAGAGGCAGCTCACCAGCTATGAGCTATCACAAGATCTGCCCAGAACATGGCTCACGCCTTCAGGCACATAGTTGTGGCAGCACCATAAACCCAAGAGGAGCAAAGGTCAGCAGACTCACAATTCTGGACACAAGGAGATATGGCCACCAGCGACACAAAGAGGCACAGGCCACCATTAACACCAATCAAGACCTTGTTGTACGTGCAGCCCTCTGAGCGTGTGTAGAAAAGCGCCATGAGGACCAGGGCTGCCACAGCAATGGAGTACAAGATGAGAGTGACAAGGGCAAGCAAACCATTCCACATCTGCTTGTGGTTTGCACCTGCAGTCCTGAGGAGAGAAAGACAGGCAGCTTATCTTTGTATTCCCTTCCTCAAAAACCTGAACAGTTCATACCCTTAAATACAAAAGACAGCGTGCAAATTCCTGAAGCATGTGTATGTCTCTACACCAACACAAGTTCTTGCAAGGTTAGTGTTTATTTTCTGTATTATCAGAACATGCCCAGCTGTTCCTGTAACTGTGTGTGACTCCTAGAACTTCCAATCTTTGGGATCAGCCCATGAGCCCATCTTAGCTAAATACTTCAGGGATTTCCTCAGTGGGAACGTAGGTATCTCAGAGAGCTCTTCAGAGATGGACAGCAAAGGTATATTGCTTGGCATGGCCTCACTTTTGCCTCTTGCACTACCTTGCCAGTTTTATTACCCTTCAGCTCAAAAAGCCTCCACTCTATTTGAGTCCATCCCACCAATTTCCCTGAGCTACAAAATGGTCTATCTTCAGTTTCAAAGCACCTCTTGCAAAGATCACTGGGTTTTTTTTAGGACTAGCAACTGCAAAAGTTGTTTTGGCACAAAAGGCTTTTCAGCAGATGCAAGGTTTTTCAGGATTTGTTGTTTTGTGGAAACATGACTTATGTTAAAAATTATATAAGACAGTGGGTGCCAAGTAAAATGCTGGTGCTGGAAATCTTTCATCTACAGAAAAACACCTACAGTAATTAGCAGTAAAAATATCCGTGACTATGATGCAAACAGGTGATTACTGCTTATGATTAGTATTATCCAATCATTAGTGAAATATGTATGATTTTTAGTGAAAAATGACCATTAGTGAGCATGAAATGCAATAGGAATATATTCAGCTTTCCTTATTTAGAGGCAGACTGTAAAAGCCACGCAGCCAGGTGTCCAGCTTTGCGTGGAGATACATTGTCAAAGCCAAGATAGATTAAAAACCCTCCCCTGAGGGTTGATCAGTCTGTGGGTGGAATCTAAGAGCAGAGTGAAGCATCTGAAGTCACATAAACTTGTTTATTCAAAAACAAAAAAACAGCTGAGCCCTCTTGCAGTGACCTTGGAGACCTAACCTACAAGTGGGCACACTGCATAGGACTTCCCAGTTGCCAGGAAAAGCTCTCCAAGGCCCCTGCAGTGACTGTAGATCTGGATGATCATAGAATCAACCAGGTGAGAAGAGACCTCCAAGATTGTCCAGTCCAACCTATCACCCAGCCCTGCCCAATCCACTAGACCCTGGCACTAAGTAGAGTAGTATTAGGGAAATTGATGATGTACCTTTCTTAATCATTATAGCTAGCCTTATGTAGTATTGATCAGGTGCACTACTATTGTGCTTCTATTTCCTTTTTGATAATGACTACTGTATATGTATATTTAGATATCTATGTATTAAAGCATATTAACTTTTACATCTTAAACTAGATCCTGTGTTTTCATTTGGAACCCTGCCATTCAGCAAAACATTAATATAAGAGCAAGAAAGGAGAGACAGAAAGGGTGGAGGTAGTGACAGGAGTTCCTGTGAATATCTAGGACAGTATTTTAAATTGATGAATGGCTAAGGGGCTAGGAAGGTAATACCAAATGTGTTCAAACTATAAATTAAGTCAGTGTCAAAATGGAGTTTATGAGGGTTGATAAGAGAATCTTGCATATTCAGATGAACACAAATGAGCTGAAGAGAAACCAGCAGTTCCCATGTGAAGGAAAAAATATTACTGTGCCCTAAGCTGACATAAAAAGTGGGATTTGCCAGTTTACATCACAGCACATTGTTTCACCGTTACATTCTGCAAATTTAGTTTTATTCTTTTGCACCACTTTGTTTCTTAGCAAGTCTGTTATCACATAACATAGAAACCATCCCAAAGTAAACAGGTTTTCACATTCCAATACACTGCTACTTATTGGAAGCCATGTGATTCAGTTTAAGAACAGCGTATTAAGTGACTAAGGAGGAAACATATCTGCTTGGGAAGGAGAAAGTGGATGAAGCGAAGATGAACAACTTTAAATACTGTCATTAAAATATCTTCTTTTAAAAATTACATCCATGCTGGTTTTAATTTTTTTTTTTTTTTAAACAAGAAATACACTCTTCAGGAGTCCACAAGAACGTTATTCAAGTAATTAGTTGTCCAACACGTACCAATTTTTATTCCATTTGTGTGCAAATTCAACAAGCAGGATGAGCTGAATGGCAATGAAAAGGAACCCTCCTGTTGCTCCTATGTAGCGCCAGGCTGCAAGGCAGAAAGGCAGAAAACAGGTCAAATTGCACTCATCTTTTTAATTACTGTCTAGGCAGTCTGAATATCTCAAGCTTACAGGTGTAGCAAGAGATGAAACGATTTCAGCTGAAAGGCCAGCTCAGCTAACTCAAGATTAGCTCCCTGATGAATTCAGTTTGCAACCTGCTACACTTCCAAAACAAGCTGGTTGGAACATTTACTGAGTTTCCCTAACATAGAAAATGTTTGTGAAGACTAAGAGTTACTCTATTCAGACAGAAAATACTGAAACCTTTATTTGTGAGTGGTGGAAGGGAGGTGGTGTGAAAGCATTTCACAGGAACCTAAACCCTGAAATTGCAAGGTACTGGAAACCAGCCCTAAAAAAGGCAGCTTCTTCGCTTGCAGATTCCAGTACCACAGGAAAACAAAGGTGGAGCTTATCTATTTACACATGCTGTCAAGGGCCACTCCCCAGGAGACAGGAACACTTGGCATTCACTGACTAGTTTTTAAGACAGGTTGACTAATCACTGACCTACATATACTGTATTTGGGTAGCTGCTTGTATATGTCAGAAAACAGATCTCCTATGTGCAACATCAGACGTCTATGAGGAAATACAGACACCTATTTAAATTTTTAATTTAAACTACAACTTTTGCTGCTGTGCAGTGCATGGCTGATGAATGACTCCACATGTGTGGCTGGTTTCAGCAAAGACAACCAAGGGAGTGAGAGTGCATTAGCAAAGTTCAGCCATATCCTACCATTGTGTTTTCCTTTCATAAAAAAAATGTGTAAGTAAAGTGGAAGAACAGAATAGTCAGGGTACATTGTTCTTTGCAGATGACGTAGTGACTGACTTTATTTTGGTTTTGATTCACCATGAGCTCATTACATGAAAGAAAGCAAAAAAATGCCCCTGCGAGGTTTTGTTAAAAACATCATAGGCACTTGATAAGTCTCCTGTTCTTGACCAAAACCAAAACTGGAAGAAGCTAGCATATTAAAAAGTACATTAAAAATAGCTGTGCATATGTATTTGGGAGAGAGAGAGCAGGAAAAAGCAGATCACCAATGGAGTAATCAGACCCTCACAATCTCTCACTGCCACAGGCAAGACACGGCAGGATGTTTTATGGATCCATTAAATGTGAAGTTAGCACGGCCACTGTGGACTTAACACTATAGCCCCTACAGGATCATAAAATGCTAGGGTTTGCAAGGGACCTCTGGAGCTCTTTGAGTCCAACCCCCCCTGCGAGTCCAACCCCCCCTGCCAGAGCAGAGCCATACAATTTAGCAGAGGTCACAAAGGAACACATCCAGAAGGGTCTTGAAAGTCTCCAGAGGAGACTGCACAACCTCTCTGGGGAGCTTGTTCCAACGCTCCATGACCCTTACAGAAAACCTCTTCCTCATGTTGAGGTGGAGCTTCCTGTGTTGTAGTTACATCCACTGCCTCTTGTCCTATCAGAATGCAAGTGAGTAGAGTTTGTCCTCTCCCTCTTGACACCCAACCCAGAGATATTTATAAACATTTATTAAATCTCCTCTCAGTCTTCACCTCTCCAGACTATGAAGCCCCAGGTCTCTCAGCCTTTCCTCATAAGGCAGTCCCTTAATCACCCTTGCAGCCCTCCATTGGACTCTCTCAAGTAGGTCCCTGTCCCTCTTGAACTGGGAAGCCCAGAACTGGATGCAATATTCCAGGTGAGGTCTCACCAGGGCAGAGTAGAGAGAGAGGAGAACCTCCCTTGATCTGCTGGACNATATACTGTAAATATCTGCTTGTACATTGTGCCAGCTGTAAATATAAGCTTCATTCAAATTTCCAGAGCCGACTGAGTCTAGTCTGGGTGATTTCTAAAAGTGTGGGGGGCGGGGGACACCCAAACCATCACAAGCAGATCACCTCCTAGCCTGTATTGGTGCAGTTTATTACTGCTTGACAGGTGCAGGACTCTGCACTTATCCTCAGGCTCCTCTTTGCCCAGCTCTCCAGTCTGTCCAAGCCTCACTAAATGGCTGCACAGCCTTCAGGTGTGTCAGCCAAGCCTTTCATTTTGGTGTTAGCAAACTTGCTGAGCAGTCTATGCCCTCCTCAGTGTCATTGGTAATGACAAACCTTTAAACTTAGTGCTTGCATCTTATGCTCTTCTCCATGATTAACAAACTGCTAATGATGGAGAGCATGACAAGAGCTTTTCTTTAATTCTAAGAAAAAATAAGCAAACTGAGAGTGCTCAAAACAAAACAACCAAAAACCCAAACCCCACAGCAGTCTATATTTCTTGATGGGAGGGGAAAAAAAAGGAAAACTACACAATACATAGATTACCTGTAAATCTCAAATTCAGAGCCTAAATGGAGTTGGAAGTGCAGAATACAGCTTTAGAGAAAGTCAAGAGCTAGTCTGGGGAGGAATGAATGTTATGCTGTATCACCACACTAGCTTAGACTGCTATTGAGAAACTGCACTCCAGACAGCACAAAAACTCCTGCTTCACTTTTTCCTAACACAGTTAAGTTCTTGGCAATTTTTCATCATGGAAAGGATTCCCTGCAAAAATGACAAGCAGTCTTGCATGCTCAGGAATAAAATGCATTGCACCATAACATCTATATAAACCAGTCAGGATCATAGCATGGGCTGGGCTGGAAGGGACCTCCAAAAGTCATCTAGTCCAACCCCTACTAGAGTCAGAAGGGACATCGGTACGGATCCCTGAGTGACATCACTTGTCATTGCCCTCCATGTGGACTTCAAGCACCACCTTCTGGATGCCACCATCCAGGCAATTCCTTACCAACTGAACAGTCCCCTCATCAAATCCATACCTCTCCAACTTGGTGAATAGGATGCTGTGGGGACCGTGTCAAAGTGAACTTGCACAAGTTCAGATAGGTCACATCCACAGGTTGTCCCTTATCTACTGACATAGTCACTTTCTCATAGAAAACCACTGAGTTGTTCAGGCAGAGTTTGCCCCTAGTAAAGCCATGCTGGCTGTCTTAAATCACCTCCCTGTCCTCCATGTGCCTCAGCATGTCAACTAAGAGGATCTGTTCCATGATTTTCCCAGGCACGGGGGAGAGGCTGACAGGTCAGTAACTCCCAGGGCCCTACCTTCCACCCTTTTTGAAAGTGGGTCTTCAGGTTCCTCCAATGACCATACACCTTAGATAATAAGGACAAGCACAGCCACACCATGACTTCTCAAAGGAGAGGAACAGTCTCTCACATCTGAAGCAAGACCAAATAGCTGGTAAAAGCAAGAAACCGAATTACGTGTATCAGTGGCTTACCTGAAGTGGTTTTCACCTTAGTTTCCCAGAGCACAGAGCTAATATATGTCTGTCCAGTTTGTCCTCTTCCCTTATGTTACTCCCTCCCCTTCCAAACACTTGGCTAGTGAAGATGGGTGATGAAAATGCAGGTAACCAAGCAAGCCTTAAGAGACGCTGGCAGCACACAACCACTCCTCTGCATTACTGATCCCACCTTTTTCCACCTGCCAGACTCATCATTTTAGGGTCTTACAAAAACCTGGTAAACTGAAGAGCACAGACGCTCAGTGGGATCACTGATTTCTGCTCCTAGCCAATAAAGGCCTACAAGAAGCCCCTTCTAGAGATGTCATTTAAGCATGTGTCTGTGCTGTGCTAGGGCATCTTCCAAACCTGGAAATTCTTCTGGCATGCCAGCAGGCAACTTGCAATACAACCAAAAAACTTTAAGATTACTTTACTGAATTTATGCCACTAGCCTCAACGTTAACAACATTCCGTATTCTTCTATTCCACTGCAGGGTTCCAGCAGCAAACAACAGCACCTGACAGGTCACTCAGTGCTCTTCAGCAATGGCACCTCTCCAGCACGCAGCACAGACTTTGGCTGCTGTGCTATGGCAGAGCTACTTGCACAAGCCAAACTAACACGGCTCTGTACTCTTGAATTAACAATCTTTTTGTGCTCTATTATGTCCTCTTGCTCCTTAAAGAATTTGCAAGACAGCAATGTTTTAACCCACCTAATCAACCTGCTCTTGGTCATGAAAAAAAAAAAAAAAAAAAAAAAATCTTTTCTGCATTCACACAGAGACCACATTCTCTGTGAACACAGTTCCCCTTCAAACAGCTCCAAATTCTCCTTTGCACCTGAACTATTCTGGCTTGACTTGAAGAAACGTGGCAATATTCAAGAAATGTGGCAATATCTATGATGATCACATCTTTAGAGTTATAGCCACTCACAAGGTAGTTCAGAACTAAACAGTGTAACAAACAAGAAGGACATACCATTGAGGAAAGTGTCCTGATCAGGAATGAAGAAGGCTCCTGAGCACATTGCTGCCAGAAGTATAAGTTTAATAAGCCAGAATCTGGATGAGGGGAAGGAAAAAAAATGTCATCTGGTTGTAATAGGAAATCAGAAGTCTTCAACTGAAGTACCACGAGAAATCTTTATTAAAGCCTAACAACAGAAAAAAACAGCCTTTGATGACCAGTTGACACTTGAGTCATTTTTCACTTGATCACATTATTTCTGACTAAACTTTTGTTTTGTTCAGGTTTTTCTTTGCCTGGTACTACACCCAACTGGAAGGCAAGCAGCTGCCCACCTGTGGAAGGTGGGCAGCATAAATCTGTAAGAAGAAGTGGAAATTCAGCAGTCAAATACTCACCCATTATGAATGTATGCTCGGCAACTTTTGCTGCTGTTAACCTTGATGGTGAACAAGAAGAATAAAAAAAAGAAACAGGCCATTCCAAAACAGACCTTGTACACTGCAGTGTATCCCACCAACTTCTCACACATCTCTCCTGCCTGAATACCTTTGCACATTTCCTTGTAGAAGGGAATCTGAAAAGCAAAACAATTTGCAAGCTTTTAGACAGGACACAGGGCTCACTGTAACCAGCATGCCTCCATCTATTCACCACTGATTTTTCACTAGCTTAATACCTTGCATGCTTGATAAGCCTCACTCTGGATTTAAAAGTTCAAGGGACATACACAAATGTAAACCACAAAGGACCAGAATTTTCCAGAGGCTCCACTCTCAGTTCCTTCCAGATGCTTTGTACAATTCCAGGTGCCTTTCCTTCAGCTGTGTTGGCTTAAGCTATCCCTGCCCCTTTCTGCTTATCCATTAACCTCAAGGACTCTCTCCCTTCTTCCCATGCTTTACAGCAAAGGACGTGGATTGATTCACAGCAAAAGATTTTGACTGCTTCAGTAATCCAGCTTACAAGAGCCAGGCCAGTGGTTTTACCAGCAGAAGAGGCATGAATAAGGCTACAGGGCAGGAAGCTCTGGCTTACGATCCCCTTTGTGGAAATGCAGGCCAAAGCACACCCAAGCAGCACAGGGCCAGCAAGCTCCCATCTCTCTAGCACAGCCTCTGAAAGGGAGTTGTGCCAGTTGCCCTGATTTTGTTTTAAATTAACAGGGGCAGGAAAATTCCACCTTTCCCTTGCCTCATTAAATATTTGCCTTTAGGGCCTTGCTCTTGTTGCAAGTGGAAAGCAAACAGATGCACATTTCGGCTTCTGTTTCATCAGGCACATAAGACGCTGAGAGCTCATAAAAGCAGGTCTGTGTGTCCAGGACCCACTCCTGTGGGGTGCTTCTGTGCAGACACTCCCTGGCAGCCAGGGAGTTATTCAGCTGTACAGACATGCAGGCATTTAATTGGAAAACCACTGTCTATTTCAAAGAAAGAAGGGCCTCTCTGCATGCTCACAGCCCTCAGATGAGGCTTGCGAGACCTGTCAAGCAACACATCAAACCCTCCAGAGCTGATCACTGCCACCTGCACAGGTAACCAGAGGAGAAGGGAGACAACACGTGCCAGGACATGGCATGCACAAATAAATAACTCAAGCGAAGGAAACGGGAATCAGACTACAGAAAGCTTTTGGCAGGCCAGATTTTCCTCAGGAAAAACATACAAATACTGTGGGCAACACCATTCTTGAACATTTCCAAGAATTAGTGAAGATACAAGTTTCTCCCTTCTTCAGCAGGCAAGCCAGTACACAAAATCAGTACAGGAGTACCCAAGAGTAGGTGATCAGGAAGTGTTCTTAGAGGGATAGAAACACATTTGAGATGCAGTAAACACAGGATAAACACATAAAGTGCCATCTTTCAGCTATCAGGCTCTAGAATTCTGCTTTCCTTGCAAAATGTGCAACTTCCCACCTTGTGAGAGCAACCCAAGACAGCCAGGAGATCAACAACCTTCCCAGCAGCTTCCCAGAAAGAGCAAGTATTTCAGCAGCTCACAGCACTACTGAGTTGTTTTGCTAAGGGTAGCAAATCTAACTACAGCACCAAGCTTATTCTGGGTGGGATAGAAGCAACTGAGGAGATGTAAAGGAGGTCTCAATGCAGCTGTGTACTGTTCTAGGAACAGATTCAATCTGAGCCACTGTGAGATGCTCTTTCAGAAAGAACTCAGAAATGAGTAGCCACTGTGTAAGACACTGGACAATAAACAAGTAGCTGTGCCTAACTTACATCCAGGACTTTTTAGAGAGCTTCTGAGAAATTGTCTGGAGCATCAGTGATGCATTTACCAGATCTTGGAAGACAATGAAATGTCAGACTAGCCAAACATGCCAGCATTCAAAATGAGCAAATAGATTGACTGGAATAATTAAGAGCCCTATAAATGCCACAGTGACGTCAGGGTAAGCCAAGGTGCCACAGCAATGCCATGGAAAGCAAATGGGCTTTCCAGTCTTTGAATTCAATATTTGTCAGTCAGAAGAGACTTTAAATATGCATATGTTGGATACAAGCTGTGGGCCTGAGAACAAGCTAGGGAAATGTAAGATCAAAGTGTCTCTAAAAGAAAACAAGAAGCTTGTAGCCTAAACTAATTGGTTTATGAACTTCACAGCTTGGTACCACCTGGTGCCTGTCTGCTTAAGACAGTGTAGTTATGACAGAGAGCAGGTTGTTGTGCTTTCTTGGAAGATGGAAAGATTCTAATAAGTAGTATGTAATGTTGAACCAATTAGAATTTGACACAGTTTTGTAATCCTGTGTCGTAGTCTTCGGTGAAGGGTATATAAACCTATGCTTGGGTGAAATAAATTGGAACTTGCTTATATTAAGCTCTCTCCCTGTCTCTTATTACCCCTGATACTATGGTATCGCAGCCTATGGCATGCATAATATTAAATTAACAATATTTTTGAGAAAATAAAGTATTTGTTTGATGTAGATGACAGTAGTGATCCAGGAGATAGACTTCTGTAATATCTGTGTTTGGTACCAAACAGCGTTTTGCTTATAAAACTTAGAGAACAAAATGAAGAGACACTATGAAATTTGATTAATCAACTAGGTAATTAAAAACAGATGTCTGGGTAACTGTAAATGGGCATCTTCTTTAATTGCATAAGCTTCTACAGAGATCTTGATGGGATTTTTGACCCTACATGTACTTTTCTCCAGTTAGTAGTAATTTCTTTACAAAAAGAAAACGGATGGATTCACAACAGCTCAGTTTGTGTCCACCCAAGCAACGAGAAGCTCAGCCACCACGTAGTATGGACAATACACAGCAGCAAACAATGATCACAGGAATAGTCTAGCAGCACTGACAACTCTTTTTGGAGACCCTCGATCCTGAAGGAACAAAACAAGAATAAAACCAAACTCTTTGGGACCCCACAAGATAATAAACACAAGCACAATGCTAGATACAAAAGAGATGATGTAATGAAAAAGGCATGTGAGATGAGTGTCTGCTGCTGGGAACAATTTATAAAGTGACTTCTTTGCTGAAAGTTTATAATGATTTTTTTTTTAATTCTGTATCCTCTGAAACATATTCAGATGTTGAGCAGCCTGCCCAGCCCACGAGATTCACCAAGCTTTCCATTTGCCATGTAGTTTTGCCAGCTGTTAAGTCACAGATTACTAAACGTGCCACAACGAAATACCTACTTCTGTATCTTTAAAAGCAACATAAGCTACATTCTTTGGCCTCTGAGCAGGGGACAAAGCATTCTTGCTGTCGAAACTCAGCATTCACTCAGATAAGGCAAATGCCTTGGTTACTGTGCAAGCAATCACGTTATCATAGCAAAGTTGGCACTTCTGTGAATGCAGTAAAACCCTTCTTAGATGACAGCAACAACTACAGAAAAAGGGACATATTGCCCTCAATGTGCTCTCCCTTCACTGCATGCTGCTGAAATGCAAAATAAATACAGTGCAAGACACCATCCAACATGGCAACATCATGTCCAGCCTCCAGCTGTCTGGGGCTTGGCCACCTCTGAGCTTGGGTCTGTCCGTATCCAAACATGAGTAGAAGGTTGTAGGAAATGGCATCAGAGGGGTAAACAGGAAGGAAGAAATGTACTAAAATGGGCCTGAAGAGCCCAAAGGAGACTGGTTCCGTCTGGATTTCCTCAACTAATAAAGGGAGAATGTGGCTAACAAACTTTACTATAGAAACAGAGAAGCAGGAAAGAAATTCTAAATAGGTGGGGAGACAAGGCCAAAATAACCTCCCCCCACCAAAATACCCAGGTAAAACTACCTGTCTTGAACAGCTGACAAATGGAATAGAAAATTAAAAAACAACCAAATCAAAGCACTGTATCCTGCATCTACAGCTAAATTCTTATCAGAAACTGGCAATGAACATCTGCACTCAAAAGCCTCATTTGTGGTAGCAAATTTTGGGCTCAACATACTACAGTGTTGTTAAGAGTCTGACATAAACCTAGCTGAGGAAACAAGCCTGAAAGCATGCTCTTGCCAGAACATGTAACCATCTAGAACTGAAATGCTTTTGGCATGACTGAATTGGTTTTCACTGGTGTTTGTTTACCTGAAACCACCTTCCTTCTTTTTTCCTTTTATTATTTATGTAGGACACAGATATTTTCAGGATGAAATTTCTAGTTTTGAAACATTAAAATTGTAATGAAAAAAAAAAAAACCTCAACACAATGCTATTTTGATAGACCAAAACAATTATCTTCCTTTTCTTCTCTCAACTATCCTTTCAAAGCATGTGAAAAGCAAAGTTTTGCTTCAAAAGAACATTTGTGAGTAGAGCTGTACTTGGTTTTCACAGAACTGAAATAACTGGAAAAAAGGAAATAATACTTGGATCAAGGCATAGAAGCACTTTTTCCAGTAGGGTCCTGCTTTGCTTCATTTTGGAACAAAGTGAGGTCTCTAAACCATTTCGTGTAACTGCATATTGGTCTTTTCTGTCTTTCCACTCCCATCACTGAGGCTCTCATGTCTTCACTGATCCTCTACCCCATGTCGTGCCTTGACATACAACCTTGCTCCTCTGAAGGCTACTCAACATGCTACCATTCAAACTATTATCCTGGTCAAATCCATCCATTTCTTCCCCATCCCTCCACTGCTTCTCTCTCAGAGACCAAACACAAATGTCTTTGTTTATTTGCTCATTTTTCAAAATTTAACCCTTCAGTCCTCTCTTCCTTGGTGTCCTGTGATTGCAGTTAACAGCTCAGGAGACAGGGAAGAAAACTGAAAACAACAAGGCAAAAAACTCACCCCTGAAAAACACAGTGTTCATAAAACATGATGACACAGAATCACAAAAGGATATGGGTTGGAAGTGACCTCTGCACATCGTCTAATCCAGTGCCTCCACCAAAGCAGGCTCACCTAAAGCAGGCTGCACAGGACAGCATCCAAGCAGGCTTTGAATGACTCCAGCGATGGAGATTTCACCACCTCTCTGTTCCAATGCACTACCACCTTTAACATATGGAAATTCCTCCTCATACTTAAATGGAACTTCCTATGTTCAAGCTTGTGTCCATTACCTCTTGTCCTGTTGCTGGGCACCACTGAAAAAAGACTGGCCCCATCCTCCTGACATCCACCTTTTAAGTATTTATAAGCATTGACAAGATGTCCCCTCAGTCTTCTCTTGAGGGTAGAAAGTCCCAAGTCCCTCAGCCTTTCTTCATAAGACCAATATTCTAGTCCCTTAATGATTAGGTAGTCCTTTGCTGCACCCTCTCAAGCAGTTCCCTGTCCTTCTTGAACTGGGCACAGGGCATACAACTGGACATAGGACTCCAGATGAAGCCACACCAGAGCAGAACAGAGGTGGAAGATAACCTCCTTTAACCTGTTTGCCACAGTCAATGCATCCCAGGATATCACAAGCTTTCTTGGTCACAAGGGCACACTGTTGGCTCCTGAACAGCCTGTTGCCCACCAGGAGTCCATCCCTTCACCCAGGTCATCAATGAATATATTGAACAGGACACCATTTGTTACAGTGCTCCCAATAGACTGTGCCACTAACCACAGTCCTTGAGTTCTACCTTTCAGCCAATCCTCAAAATACTCCTGGTCAGATTAGGAACCAAGATTTTGAAAGCATAACCAGACAGTCCACAGGTGCCATGCCCTCCCACTGACACATGCTTTCCTCTAAACTGCCAGCTTTAGAGAGGATGTGGAAGTTGCAGTCTCTGAGACAATGCCTTATTTACCCACACGTGCTGCTGGGCACAGAGCAGATCCCCAGCTTTGGGCTAACACCTGCAGAGTCTAGCACTTCGGGAACTGAAAAACAGTCCTAAACATATTTCAACAGATACAGGGGTAGATAATAGAATATAGGGGTAGATAAATACTGTAAATTAAATACAAACTTTTTTTTTATTATTAATTCTCAGTTTAAAGTCTACAATGAAAGGTGTACATTTGCTGCTCCCTCTCTTTCAAAATAATGACAAAAGACCGTGTGTTAGAATAAATACTTTTACAACTACTTTAGACTTGGGAGAATATAGCAAATCAATAAAAAACAAAACCAAACAAAAACACCCAAACAAACAAACCCCACCCAACTGTCTCAAAGACAAGAGAGAGACTCCTTTCACATAGCGACAACACAAACATTTGAATTCTAAACTAGTAAAGCAGACACAAAAAGGTGAAGGCTGTGCGGTCATTCAGCGAGACCTGGACAGACTGGAAATCTGGGCACAGAGGATCCGAATGAGGTTCAACAAGGGCAAGTGCAGACTCCTGCACCTGGAGGAAATAATGAACTGTACTAGTACAGGCTGGGAGGTGATCTGTTGGAGACCAGACCTGGGAAGAGGGATCTGGGAGTCCTGGTGGATAACAAGCTGTCCATGGGACAGCAACGCACCCTTGCAACCAAGAGGAACAATGGGATCCTGGGGTGTATTAAGAAGAGTGTGTCCAGCAGATCAAGGGAGATTCTCCTCCCACTCCATCTGCCCTAATGAGACCTCATCTTGAGTACTGTGTTCAGTTTTGGGCTCTCCAGTTTAAGAGGGACAGGGATCTGCTGGAGAAGGTCCAGTGGAGGGCTACAAGGATGATTAGAGGACTGGAGTACTGCCTTATGAGGAGAGACTGAGGGACTTGGAACATTTTAGTCTGGAGAAGACTGAGAGGGGATTTAATAAGTGTTTATAAATATCTGAGGGATGGGTGTCAGAAGGGGGACAGACAGACAAGCTCTTCTCACTTCCTCCCTACGATAGGACAAGGAACAATGGATGTAAGCTTGCAGCACAGGAGGTTCCACCTCAACATGAGGGGGAACTTCTGTTCCAGAGGTCTGTGACCCTTACGGTAAAGGTTTCTCAGAAAGGTTGTGGAGTCTCCTTCTCTGAAGACTTTTAAGGCCTGTCTGGATGCATTTCTCTGTGATCTGAGATAGACTGTATGGTCCTGCTCTCACAGAGTTGAACTCAATGATCTCTCTGGGTCCCTTCCAGCTCCTGACATCCTGTGATCCTGTGATACACAGCTCTCTGTCAAACTTCATGGAGCATTAAAAGTTCAATTATTTTAATACAAAAATTAAAACATTCTCATAAAAACTAATTAACATCCTTCTTCCTCTCTGGAAAGAGAGAGCGAGGCCCTCAAAGAGACACGCAAAGTGTTTGTTTACGGTACGGTTTGAGGAGCTAGGATTGCTCCATAACTCAGCCAAAAGTAAAGGAGTCAGTGAGTGCCCAGCATTGTTGAAACGCAGTTCATCACTGGGAAGGTGAGACTGATCAGTTGAATAAATGCTTTCACGGTGCACTCTGTTACAACTGGGATGAATCAGGTTCGGGAGTCTTTGAACTTTTAACAGCTCCAGACATAATTACTAAATTATAGAGCAGATTAAAGAAAGCTTACTTTCAGATGGTTCACTTCCCATTCGAAGGCATCAAATGCTCTCATTTAAGAGGGCGATTATCTTTCCACTTCACACTAACAGATACTCTTTGTGACATTTCTTCCCACACTGAATTTTCAAGACTAAGAAGTGGAAAAGAAATTTGGCAATACTGAAAAGCAAGTTGTTGAATCCAACTTCTGTTGGATAGTGTGTATTTTTGTTAGGGATACAAGCTGCACTAAAACCACATTACTGATGGAAAATGACTTTATGAAATTTGGATATAAGCACACAATTTGTTTCCCACACACTTGAGTTCATTGAGTTACTTACTTCATTGCCAAACTAAGCATCAAGTAATTTCTAGGAAGCAATTTCAGCACACACATGTTTTTAAGCTACAGTTCACAGGCAAGCATCATATCTATACTTAGTGCACAGGGCTGTCATCAACTTCTGGTAGCCAAGGCTAAGAAGGTGGCACTAGGATAACTCAAGCAAAGCCCTGTTAAATGAAAGAAAATTAGGACAGAGTATGTAAAGAAGGTAGAATGGGAAGAAAGGTCAGTCACTGGCAGCAGAGCACAAAACCACTCACTCTAATTCCATTATGAGCCTACTGGTTCACCTGTGTTGCAGGCACAGGGTGCTACTATCAGCTTCCAGATCTGTGCTGCTATGGAGGAAAGTGTTTCATGAACAACTGACAATAAGTGCAGAAGGCAAGCAGGGCATCAACTTGACCAGCAACTGGTTAAATGAGGAAACATCTTCAACTGTGCACCAAATGGCACTTCTGCTGAGTGGGTAGCACAAAACAACAAGATGCCTGCAGAGAGGGAAGACTTCTGAACTTCCAGGGCAAACACAGTCACAACCTCACACTAAGCCTGATGATGAGTTTATGTACAAACATAAACTTAATTTTTAAGAATTAAGCAATTCAGTCACTATTCCCTCTTCATAAAAAGAGACTTTTTTTCTTGTAGTTTTTACAGTAAAGAGAGGATCTGCATTTCTTAGTGCAACTTGGGTGGTTTAAGAAACAAACAAAAAAATGTGGTACAACAGGACTAGTGTGTGATTACAAGCAGGTTGCTGAGCATTTAGCCTAGGAAAGCTGTGTTAGGATTTTGAAAGTCATTTTAGTTCTAAAATTGCGTTTTAGCCACAGCTCCTCTCATGCTTTTGAAGACTTTTAATTGAAAAGACAATTAGAGATGAACAATATCTGCTGCAGTTAGAAGACATGTGAATGTGATGACTCAGCATATGCTGAAGAAAACCCCTTACAAAAGATCTATGGCATCATGCATTGCAGCAGTCTGTCACACAACACCAAGAACACAGACATTATAAACGCAATACATGAATCTGCTCCTTCTGCTACTGAAAAAAATTGCCAAACTCAACATTACACTGAACCATTTTGCTCTGCTTATAATAAAGTAAATAACTGAACAGCCTCTAGTGACGCTGCCTGCACAGTAAATCTGTAATGGGCTCATATCAGTGGGTTTCCACACAAGGGGAGAGGAGGAAGGCTGTGAGTCCTGTGATCTTTGACTCTTCCTGTTGTGAAACACACCCCAAGAGTGAGCAACTGGCAGGAAGAGGGTAAGCATGGAAAATTATCCTGTTTGGATTCTGAAGTGGATAGAGAGAGGGAATCAATCACCTCTTTTGAGGGAACAGGGACCCCTAGACATGATGAGCTCTGGAAAGAGTCCCATTTCCTTCCAAGAGCATCAGCAGGTTCATCTCTCTTACTTACGTGTGTTTTCATTTCGTTAGCTACTGTTGTTGACATCATCACACAACAGATGATAGTCACCAGGATGAAGTAAAGCGCATACATGAAGCGGGTGCTGGTTGACTGTTTTATCTTGGGGCAGCACTTGCAGCACAAGGCACAAGCAGCAGTACCACAGCAGCAGGCCAACTGAAAAGTAAGACAAAAAAAAAAAAAACACAAGTCATCACTGCTTTCAGGTTTATATTACAAAATCAGACATGGAGGCTGCAGACTTCCTGTAGAACCCCAGAATTTCTTAATTCTTCTCCCAGTTGAGGAGCAGTATTTAAGTGGATGCAGACTGTCTTGCTTATCAAAAGTCACTATGTTTAAGCACATCAGTTTCTAGCTTTCCCACACGCAAAAGATGAGAGTGAAGAGGATGAAGATGAGCTGCTCCAAATTTGTTAATCCTGTTCCTTGCTATCTCTGTGGAGCTTGGGGTCCTGATGTTTCATTCAGCAGAACAAGCATTGCAATCGTTGCACTCAATTTCCTGCAATGCAGTCCTCCCTCTCCATGAGTTAAAAACCCATCTACACAATAAAGGCACAGACTGCTGACTTGTTTTGCTATTTTGTTTTTAAGACAGGCCAGAGGGTTTGTTTTAAACCTGTACAGATCCATTTTGATTCACCAAAACCGTACCACCCTTTTTAAGGTGTCCTTTCTGGTACATGGAAAGTTTTTATAATACTAATGGCTGAGCAAATTAAAGAGAGGAGGGAAAACTGTTTAAATCACATTTTAGGATAATTGTGCTAAAGGCCATACAAACAGACAAGAGTTAAAAAAACCCACAACAAACAAACAAGCACCAAATCCACAAACAAATAAAACAACAAACAAACAAACAAATACATTAACAGTTCTAAATATTTTGAGCTCTAGAGAAGGAGTTTAAATACTTTGCTTACTGCAAATAAAGCAGCTGAGCTTGAAAGAGCTAAAATAAGGTAGCATCATCTCATATTGAAGAAAGGCAAAGAAGGCAGCCTTACAACTACCTAGACACACCTTGCAAAGGTGCAAGCGGTGATTCCGCACACAAAACAGAAAGGAAAAACTTCACAGCTGCAAGGAAAATAATGGCAAAATATGCTACAGCTGATACTGTGAGCAGTGTTGAAACATTACTACAGACAAAATTCCTTGCATATTTTAATGCTTTTCTACCTGTGATTGAGGGTCCATCAAGATAAAGCCCAAGTAAAAAGCACACAAATGCCTTATTCAACAGGTACAAGGTATTGAATATATCCTGAAAGGGATCTAACTTGATGCTCATTATTTCCTTGCTGTCAACAGTTCATTGATTTTCAAAGAAGGTGAACTGTACCTCCCCTGCCATCTATTTTTAGAAAAGTCATACATAAAAAGGCTCATTTTTATACACAAAGCAGCACTGTCCCTTGGCTAGGCCCTTCCTTGCAATAAGCAGCAGCTTCATACAGCTCCTGTGCTTAACCTAGCAGCCACAACCACAGGAGGGATTTTTGGACATCAGCAGGCAGACAGAAGCAGGGAAACTCCCTTCTAGGACCCACTGCTGTTGACCCAGAGCAACCTCACCCCTCATCAACTCTATTTTGAAGGAGTAACCGGTGGCTTAGCATGCAGTGCAGGGGCAGCACCAGAGCCTCGAGCATATCAAGGTCACTTTTCCCACTATTTCCTTAGCTGTCCAAGGGACTATGGGGATGTTCAAAGAACCCCTTGCTTTCTAGCAAGCAGTTACACATGAAGGATGTCTTTTCTCAGCCCATGCTGCAGGATTCAAAACGCACAGGTACCACATCTGAGTTGTCTAAACTTCGCTGGCCTGCACATACCTTCTGGCACCAAACCACCATGCACTACTTTCCATCTTGGACACTTTCTTTTCCAGCATCAATGACTGTACAGGACAGAGACGGGGGTTTCACATGTGTGTCTGAAGACATGCATACCTGATACAACTCTAGAGTCTCACAATCAGATTGGTTGATCAAGGACCCCCAAACAATTATTATTATTTATTTGCTTATTATTTCTTTGCCATGACTACCTGCTGCAACACCTAAGCTCAGGCTTCCTGCCTTCAGTCCTGCAGAAAGGGGGTTGCAGATGACCCTTGCTTTGCTTGACAACAGCTCTTCAGTTTGCAGAAGACGTAACATTGAGACAATCCACACTGCCCTACTCTCAGCTCACCACTGGATCTCACACTAGAGGAGATAAGAGCCTCCAAGCACACAACTGCTAAAACTGCTGCTGCTGCAAAATAGCAACCATCCAAGAAATACACAAAGTTCCAGCTGTGGGGAATAAGCAGAATGTTGGCACCAAAGCTGGAAATTAAGAATACTACGTGCATAAGCATATTGTGCAAGTATACTTTCAAAATACAAGGCAGTGGCAGCTAAATGTCATTTTATTTATATATGTAGTGAAATTAAGTTAACTTTACAGCGTAAATACAAGCCCAAGAAAAAAGGAAGCTGTGGCAAATTACCAATTCAGCAAATGGAATAATAGCATTTTGGAACAAAAATATGCTAGAAGAGTATAATCCACGCACTTCAGAATTATGAAGAAAAAAAATATTTAAAGCTAAGATTGAGGGTCCTTTAAATCTATCAGTCAGATTCAAAGTATTCAACTCACACAGTATCACAGTATTACCAAGGCTGGAAGAGACCTCATAAATCATCAAGTCCAACCCATTACCACAGAGCTCAAGGCTAGACCATGGCACCAAGTGCCACGTCCAACCTTGCCTTGAACAGCTCCACGGACAGCGACTCCACCACCTCACTGGGCAGCCCATTCCAGTAGCCAATGACTCTCTCAATGAAGAACTTTTTCCTCACCTCGAGCCTAAATTTACCATGGCGTAGCTTGAGGCTGTGTCCTCTCGTTCTGGTGCTGGCTGCCTGAGAGAAGAGAGCAACCTCCTCCTGGCTACAACCACGCCTCAGGTAGCTGTAGACAGCAATAAGGTCTCCCCTGAGCCTCCTCTTCTCCAGGCTAAACAATCCCAGCTCCCTCAGCCTCTCCTCATAGGGCTTGTGCTCGAGGCCTCTCACCAGCCTCTCTGCCCTTCTCTGGATACGCTCAAGCATCTCAATGTCCCTTCTAAACTGGGGGACCCAGAACTGAACACAGTACTCGAGGTGTGGTCTAACCAGTGCAGNACTGACTCGATGGCCTCATCCAGATCATCTATGAAGATGTTAAAGAGGATGGGGCCCAGCACTGATCCCTGAGGGACACCACTAGTGACTGGCCGCCAGCTGGATGTGGCACCATTCACCACCACTCTCTGGGCTCGGCCCTCCAGCCAGTTCCTCACCCAGCACAGAGTGTTGCCATCCAAGCCGTGGGCTGACAGCTTAGCCAGCAGTTTGCTGTGGGGAACAGTGTCAAAGGCCTTGCTGAAGTCCCGATAGACCACATCCACAGGCCTCCCCACATCCACCAAGCGGGTCACCTGATCATAGAAGGAGATCAGGTTGGAGAGGCAGGATCTGCCCTTCCTGAATCCATGTTGGCTGGACTTGAGCCCCTGGCCATCCCTCAGGTGTGCAGTTATTGCCCCCAAGATAACCTGCTCCATCAGTTTCCCTGATCATACTCATCATAATACTAAAAACTATACTAGGAAAGTAAAAAAAATTATTCAGCTTTGGCATTTGTAAAGGGAATGTTTTTCCTTAGCCAGGTGCTAGGGAGCTCTGCCAGTGAAATCTCATCCATGTTCAATAACTTGCCTGCTATTCCAGTACTGGGACTGTAGCTGCTATTTAAAGCAACAAACAGCTAAATAGAAAAATATAGCCCATTTATGCAACATCTCATATTATTCAGAGAGTCTTTAATAATAGTTTCTAACACTGAGCATGTACTCCACAAACTGGCAATATTTATGGCAAACACCAGTGTCTCCAGCTTTTGCAGACACACACCTTTAAGTACTCTGACCAGCCATGGAAACTGCAGAAAGTTGGTTAGGTTATTCAACCACAGTCCAAATTTGGCAGTTTGAGGGCTGTTACTTTTTTTTTTTCCCCACCTCTTTTAAACATTGGTTATGAGTAACTGCATTCCAGTGAGCCACGATGAAATAGGTGTTATCCAAAAGTAAATGAGTACAGTCTTTGTTTTAAAGAGTAAAATGATGTTCACAACCTACAGACCCCAGAGGCTTCAAATATGTTATCTTAGTGACAGACTTCAAAGCCCACATGTACAACAAGTTCTCTGTTAAAAGGCTGAGGACAGTGTGCAGCTGCACCACGCAGTCTCTCTGATGCTGCATGTTTTTACCACAGCCACTGCCCATGAAGCCTTGCATCTGTCTTTCAATGCAGCAAGGGTCTACCCAGGGGCTCAGGATCTACAGTGCAGAAGTGCAGCAACAAATTCTCCTCATGTTAAAAAACTATCTGGGTTAAAAAAAAAAAAAGGCAGGTAGTATCGTAACTTACAGATTTTGATTATCACTAAAAAAAAAAAACCCCTCCAAAGGGCAGGTTCTGCAGACAGATGCTGCCATGTGATTCTCGGGACAAACACAACCCAGATAAACCCAAGGTTAAATCACTGCCAACAGGTGGGCCTTTCTAAACTGTACCTAGATGGCTCCTTCAAGATGCTGTGATCACTCCAAGAACCCAATACAATGGTACCTGAAAGCCAAGCTGTTGTAGTAGGAGTCTGTCACACCACAGCAGACTTTTCTGGCTCTAAGTTTTTCTTATGCAAAGGCTCCCACAAGTCAGGCAGCAAGTACAGCCACCCTGTCTCTCTCTCCAGCTTTACACCTCCTCACCAGGGGAACAACAGTGTTTGAAAATAATCACACTGTGCAAGTATCTACACTTTCCACTAATGCTTCTAATCAGCCAGCCCCTCACGCTAACACACTGCAACACCAGGCCTCCACAATGCTGGTTGGCCCCCTGCTTTGCTGGCCTGGATGATGGCTGACTTCACTGGTTTCACAACAGCAGCTATGTAAAGCTGCATGGGAAACCCTTCTGCTAAAAAGTACTCTAAGAGCAGTTTTACAGACATTTCTTCTCAGAGACAGGTTGGTTCAACAGCCACTTGGCCCCTCAGCCTTTCTCCTCTGTTGGCCACTCACTCGCTTACTCACTCTTATCCTGGCACCAGCATCTTAGCACACCTGCCAGTTGTTTCTTCTGCTTGGGGTGACCAAACAAAACATCCTACTGGTGAAAAAAAAAAGGAAAAAAAGAAAGAGAACTCATGTATCCATCCTTCTCAGCTGCTGATTTACTATGCAACAGTAAAACCTATTTAATCATTTCTAGCGAGGGCATACTGTGGAAGCAGGCAGGAAGAGTCATTTTGTGTGCTTTGAGCCTTCTCTGAACAGGTATTTCATCAGTGTTTTCCTACCACCTCATCTGATTTGAGTGCACCAGGTTCCTGCCAATACAAAGGAACAGTAATTTTTACACCCATACAGTAAAGAGCGGAAGACTACGTAACAGCCCAGTCCATGCAAACCACTTTTTCCAAGTAGAGGCAGGCCTGGACATATTTGCATACTCACATCTTGAGACAGCCTGGGTAATATTGGTGCGTAACATGGAGTTAGACTCATTAACAAAAGGGTAAAACCAGGTTTACCGACATGTGCACAAGCTGTTGGCACCCAACAATGAATAACTCCACCAACATACACTTAGCATCTGCTACCGTTATAAATTGAGAATGACTCAAAATCAAAGTTTCCAGATTACAAATTTATTCATAATATTAAGCAAGTAGAATATGAGCAAAGTTGCAGCGCTGGACGACAGGGGAGTCACCGCTCCGCCAACTGCCGTGCCGAGTTTCTCAATCAGCCTATATTTATACTATATTGTTCTGCGTTGTTCCGCCCTGCAAGTTACATAAATCCATCCTTTCTGCACATGTTCCTTCTTTTGGGTTAGGGTCCTCTTCCCCTTCTGGTGGTCGTTGAAGATGAAGTTAGTAGTCTTCTTCAGGTGTCCTCTGGTTAACCCGTCTCCAAATATGAGTATCCTTTGTCTGGTTAATGTCTCGAGTCCCATATATGGCATGTTTTCTCTTATCTCAAAATTAAGGATGTACCTGAAGCTTAGTCCTTGAAATATTTTTAGCAGTCAGCTAGCTTATTCTTTGCACATTACCATATATAGCATGACCTTTGCGGTTAGGCATATTTCCTGTTTTGCAATAACTGTATCTACACCCTTATGCTTGATACTCTTATTAAAATGTTTCTTTATTGAACAATTACAATTACCTATTACACTACACACCCAAGCCCTGATTTTTGCAAGCTGAGATCCAATCTGATACATCAGTGAAATGAAGTACGACAGTAATGCTAAGCATACGCGCAACTGCTTATATACAAGACTGAGAAGTAAAGCAAATGTGTCCTGGCTACTGCTTTTGTACAGATACTGACTTTTTAGAAGGTATTTTCCACAGATGTTTCCAAAAAAACCCTCAAAGGTCTTAGAAAATATTTTGCTTAGCCATTAAAGCAATGTGAGGAGTTTCAGGATCACTGCCCAAAACAGTCTATGATATTTTTAAACTATACAAGTCATAAGGAACTATAAAGCTTATCATAACAAAGCACTCTTCCTTTTGAAACATTTCAGCAGAAATGGTGCAAATCAAAGAGAAGAGGAGCACATTGTGTGTGGAGGGGGGGAAGTTAATTGCTTAAATGAAAGGAAGATTTAACACATTTCATCTCCTCCCTCCCAACTGACTGCCTTGCCAGAGCAGCTGCAGAGACCACATGCCTTCTGGCCCGCCCGTGGAGCACAGGAATGTGCCTCGCTCAAGCTTCTTTTCATGGGGGCCTAGAACAGCCTAGATTTTCATGCACTGCTTAATTCCTTGACTACTAGCATTATTTGGGCAGTAAGGTTTGCAGAGAATGCGGTCACTGAGCTTTTCACAGCAATGTCTGTTAGAAATACCCAAACATCTACTCTCACAACCACATGCAGCACACTACGTGCAGCCTTCAACCACGCTGAAGAGCAAAGCAGAAAGCCCTGCATGAGTGATGCCCTGAAGAGCCTACACACCTGTCCTCAGACTTTTAGTTCCAGGAAGGAACATCTAGCAAGCCAACCATTTTGTTAGTGCTCTGGTTCATGAGGAGATGCCTAGTGTCAGGTGTCTCAACCATTAACAGCTAGGCTCAGACTACTATAGAACACCCCCATTCTTAAGCACGCACATTTTGCAAGGGTTTCTTCACAGGGACCCAACATGCCATTGGTTGAAGTAACTAAATTCACCAAAGAGGTTTTAATTTAGATGCAAGAAGGAGGCCGACAGAGTGGAAGCAAGGACAGATAACCCAGGATGAATACAAAGAAATTGTTCATGCAACCAGAGCTCAGGTTAGGAAAGCTAAAGCACAGCTAGAATTAAATCTGGCTGGGGACATTAAGGGGAACAAGAACTTTGTCAGGTGTATTAGTGAGAAGAGGAGGACTAGGGAGAATGTGGGACCCTTCCAGAAGGGAAATGCAGAGCTGGTAAAAAAGGGTATGGATAAGGCTGAGGTGCTCAATGACTTCATTGCCTTAGTCTTCAATGGCAAGGGCTCCAATCACAATGTCCAAGCCCCAGAGGGCAAAAGTAAGGACTGAGAAGATCTGCCTACTATAATTGAAGACTATGTTTGTGAGCACCTAAGGAATCTGAACATGAACAAGCCTGTGGGGCCTGATGAGATACACCCATGGCTTCTGAAGAAAGCGTCAGATGAAGTCGCTAAACCACTGTCTATCATACTTGAAAAGTCACGGCAGACTGGTGAAGCTCCAGCTGACTGGAAAAAGGCAAACATAACACCCATCTTAAAGAAGGGAAAGATGACGCTGGGAACTACAGAGCAGTCAGTCTCACCTCTGAGTCTAGCAAGATCATGGAGCAGATCTTTCTAAAGGCTCTGCAAAGGCACATGGAAAACAAAGCAGAGGTGAATGGTGGTACCCAGCAATGGCTTCACCGAGGGCAAATCAAACCTGACAAATTTAGTGGCTTTTTATGATGAAGTCACAGCAACAGTGGACAAAGGAAGGGGAACTGACATGATCTACCTGGACCTGAGTAAGGCATTTGATTCTGTCACCCATGATATCCTGGTCAACAAAGTGCAAAAGCACAGGCTTGATGGCTGGAGCACTGCTGGATAAGGAGTTGGATGGCTGCATGCGGAGAGTGGTGATCAATGGCACAATGTCCACCTGGCGACCGGTGACAAGTGGTGTTCCTCAGGGGTCAGTGCTGGGACCAGTGCTCTTTAACATCTTTGTCAGTGATATGGACAGAGGAATTGAGTGCACCCTCAGCAAGTCTGCAGAGAACATCAAGCTGTGCGGCACAGTCCACTTGCTAGAGGGCAGGGATGCCACCCAGAGGGACCTGGACAGGCTGGAGAGGTGGGCTCAGGCCAACCTGATGACATTTAACAAGGCCAAGTGTAAGGTCCTGCACCTGGGTCGGTGCAATCCCAGGCACAGATACAGGCTGGGTGGGGAATGGCTGGAGAGCAGCCCTGAAGAAAAGGACCTGGGGGTCTGGGTTGATGAAAAGCTCAACATGAGCTGGCAGTGTGCACATGCAGCCCAGACAGCAACCGTGTGCTGGGCTGCATCAAGAGAAGTGTGGCCAGCAGGGCAAGGGAGGTGATGCTCCTCCCTTGCTCTGCTCTCATCAGACCTCACCTGTAGTACTGTGTGCAGTTCGGGAGCCCCCAGCACAGAAAGAACATCAAACTGTTCGAGCGAGTCCAGAGGAGGGCCACAAAGGTGATCAGCGGGCTGGAGCATCTCTGCTATGAGAAGAGGCTGCAAGAGCTGGGGCTCTTCAGCACGGAGAAGAGAAGGCAAGGAGACCTTATAGTAGCCTTTCAGTATCTGATGAGGGCCCACAGGAGGGATGGGGAAGGACTACTTACAAAGTCTTGTAATGATATGACAAGGGATAATGTGTTTAAACTTGAAGAGGGGAGATTTAAACTAGATATTAGGAAGAAGTTTTTTACAGTGAGGGTGGTGAAACACTGGGACAGGTTACCCAGGAAGGCTGTGGATGCTCCCTCCCTGGAGGTGTTCAAGGCCAGATCAGATGAGGTTGGTGGGAGGTGTCCCTGCCTATGGTGGGGGGGTTGGAACTGGATGATCTTTGAGGTCCCTTACCAACCTAGACCATTCTATGATTCTATAATTTTGTTCTTTGTCTGGCCTAACTGGCTTGTCACTGCTCTCTTAATATTCAGACTCACTATGAGGCTCAAGATGAGAAGTTTTTGCATCCAGCATACCAGTTAATCAACAGATGACCTGTTCTGGGAGTACACATCACACTGCAAATTGTGAGTGAAAACTGACTTCAGAGAAAAATCATGCCAGCCTAGATGCTGCCTGAGCACTGCTTTCTGGCAAGGCCTTCCTGACCTGAGCTGAGTTTCCCAAGTGAAAGGCTCATGTCCTGCACCACAGGGCAGAACTGCTATACAGGAGCAAGCATGTCAAAGACTAGTCAAGAAAGCAGCATGTAGGACAGCTATGCCAAGAGCTAAAATGCCAGTGAGCTAACACCAGGCACCAGCAGAGCTAAGTCAAGCTGAACTGAGGATGATTAGCTTCTGTGTCCATGCTCAAACACTGCTAAACGGTGACTCATCTCAGCATTAGAAAATAACGTCACTGCAAAATGTCTAAAGATTGCCCAAAGACTCCTCTCCAGCCAGTCTTGCAAAAATCAAAACAACTGTTTAGTCTGACCTGAGTCTTGCAGTGTGTCACACCACCCAGCTCCCCACTAGTATAGCTACTTTCCATTAGCAGAGACCATCCTTAGAGGGCAGTACAAGGTAGCTGGCTGTTCCTCTGGTTACTTAAATCTACCATTAGAAACAGAAAAAAGGCAGTTCATCTTCTAATTTGTCTGCTACAGTTTCCAACACTGGTAAGGCTTTCTTCACTAGCTTACAGAGCCCTTTAATTATCTGGTCTTTTTTCCACACTTATCAAAGAAACAACCCAAACTACTTATCCTTAGTCTCACTTGAAGGCTATAACCCTTTTCCTCACAACACTTGTTCGGCTTTTTTTTTTCCTGCATTCCCTCAAATTTCCCCAGTCCCTCCTATGAAATCCTGGCAGCATCATCAGCCCAACTACAGACAGCAGAGTAAATCATCTGGCTTCTTTTTCTGCAGGCAGGGGAGGCTGATCCACAGCACTCCCCCACTGTGAGAGTAGCCTGCCCTCCATGCATACCCTGTGAAAGCAACCAGCTAGCTGGCTGTACTTGAAAAGGTGTCTTTTATTTGCACCACGGTCATGCCGCCTGGGTTACATCACCTTCAGCAGTACTCTCTGCTCAACCGGTCCTTCCACCATGCCTGTGTGCTTTTGGAAGCAATTTCAAGTGTTGTCTCAGGTAGCTGATGAAAACAGGCTACTGTTTTCCTGAAGCTTCTTTGCACTGATCCTTTGACCACCTTCACTGACAGCAACCTTTGCTAGTTGACTGGTTCAATTGTCCTTTCCTACCGTTTCCCATGTTACAGTTTTCTCATCAACATGTTATCCAGCTCATGCTGCAGGCATTTCTTCACCTTTCACAGCAGCAGAGCTATTAACAGAGCAACAAAAAGATGAAAAACAAGCCAGCAATGGCAAAGTCTGCCAATCTGAGGCTGTGAGTTCATACACTGAGCAGATTTTTTCCAGGTTAGCCCTAAGCCTAAGACCAGGACACTAGAGGCAGAATGATACACACAGACGCAGCACCGTTTATCACTAGGGACGGACAAACATGTGTAGTGCAGTGACTGCTTAAGTTCATGTACTACTGGAGTGAAGAATCACTTAAAATGAAATTTCTGTATGCATTATCTTGAAAGGATTTAGAGAGAAGAGCAGGTTTACTTTTGAATGAACTGACAGCTCTGAGCTGATCCACAAAGATGGTGTGTCTTCAAAGGTTGGCTCAGTGCTGAGTCCAAGAGGACTTCAAGGCAGGCAATAAAAGACACTAATACTTTGTACAAAGTGACAATAAACTGGTACAAAACACTAACAATCTCTCACCACATCACAGTAAAAAAAAAAAAAAAATCTACCTACCCAAAGCATTACTAAAGATGTCCCAGTTTAGATCATAGAATCAACCAGGCTGGAAGAGACCCCCCAAGATCATCCAGTCCAACTTATCACCCAGCCCTAGCCAGTCAACTAGACCATGGCACTAAGTGCCTCAGCCAGGCTTTTCTTGGACATCTCCAGGGAGGGCAACTCCACCCCCTCCCTGGGCAGCCCATTCCAATGGCAAATCACTCTCTCTGGCAAGAACTTCCTCCTAACATCCAGCCTATACCTCCCCTGGCACAACTTGAGACTGACCCCTTGTTCTGTTGCTGGTTGCCTGGGAGAAGAGACCAACCCCCACCTGGCTACAGCCTCCCTTCAGGTAGATGTAGGCAGCAACGAGGTCACCCCTGAGCCTTCTCTTCTCCAGGCTAAACAACCCCAGCTCCCTCAGCCTCCCCTCATAGGGCTTGTGCTCCAGGCCTCTCACCCACAGCTATAGTTGAAATAAACAATTTCTTCTGTCACAGATCCTTCAAAGTGAACATCAATTCAAGAACTAAATGCTGAACCATTAAATGGTGAATCATAGCATGTTAGAGAACACACACGCCTTTTCAATTTTACAGTGTAGTGTGAACATCAGTATCACAACAGCCAACTTATCTCAGAATGCCAGGTTGAAAATGGAGCCTGCTCTTGCTGTCCCACTGCTTACCTCTTGATGAGCATTTTTAAAGAGACTACTGCAGCATCTTGAGTGTACTCCTGAGCTACTGTTTTCCCAGTGACTGTAACACAAGAAGCTAGGACAAAATCCCACAACAGATTAGTCTCCCCAGAAAACAGTAAAACCAGTGTCTGTTAGAATTCAGTACAAGAGATGTCAGGCTAATACATTCTGGATCAGTCCTGCTGGACAGAAAGATACACAAAACTTTCAGTTTTCAGACTGTGAACACCTATATGTTTAAACATTTAAGCATGTACCATATCAAATTTCAATATTCCCATCACTTAACTGCAAACATCAGTCCCAGCCTAGATATCACTAATGAAAATGACAATGAGATTGCTATGTGTGTCAGCACTCTCTCCAAAACACACGGAGCCACGCTCCTCCACCTCATGCTGTCATGGATAAATCCTTCGCTCTCCCACAGCTCTGGCTGGCTCAGTCCCTCAATGCCTCAGGCTACAGCACATGCTGACATTGAAGCCTATCCCTTGAGAAACTTGAACAATGCAGTAGGTCAAATTCAGTTGGCAGAATGGTTGATTACAGCCCAAAAAGCTAGGAGACAAGGTATTTTACATGTCAAAACATATTAGAGCCTACGCAGTTGAGAAAGAAATGGAAGTGCCATTAACTAGAGAGAAGCATTTTGGAAGCAATCTAAAGTCCAAATATCTTCATGTGGCTAAGTGGGGAGCACCATCCAACTTCAGCATGTGTTTGTGATGACAGCAGTCACCAGTTCCAGACAAGACCTTCAACTTACACTGAAGTCATAGCTCAGACTGTATTACTGCCCTCAAACAAGGGCTGCTTGCATCCGCAACTACAAGTGCATCCATTGTAATGGAAGCCTCAGTCAATGAAAAAAAAATACTTACACTTGAAAAACTTAAATTCAGCAGCAGGATTTATATTGATACCAAATAAAGCAGCTTTTAGCTGCTTATTCCCACATACATCCTCTCAGAAACATAGCTGCCAGAATCATAGTGCTAAGCAACATTCAGCAAGAAATAACAGGACACGTGGAGCACTGCTTTTGGGACAGATGATGCATATCTAGTATCCAAACCAAAAGTATTGTGACCTTAAGCAAGTTAGAACCAGTTTATGCTTTGGCAATCAGACGATGTCTGAAAGCAGCATGTGCAGAGGCATGGCTTACTCTGGGATACTGCAAGGAAGACTATAATTTACCATTAGAGACAATCAGTGGACCACCAACTCCTATCTGGATTACAGAATAGAGTCTGTGTATCACACTGATGGATATGTTAACTAGTTCTAGGAATTTATATGAATATGATTTTTTTTTTAATCCACTGAATATGTATAATTGCTCTGTATACTAACTGCCTGACTTTGGGATAAGGTGCGCTCACCTTTGCAAAAATATTCACATGTGTACCCAGCACTGCAGTAAAGATTGCCTGCCTCCTGATTCCCCAAAATGAGTTTCAGGCATTTTTCCAAATTTTCGGAATCAATATCCTTCTGCAGAAAATAAACACCTTGCCCTTAAAAGCAAAGGCCCTGCTCTTACACTGCCTTCATTTCACAGCTGTAGAGAATCGGCATTTAAGTTGTTTCTTTAAACTCACAATGTAACCAACTTGTGGAATGCAAGAGGAGAAAGGCAAAAAAACCAACAACAACAAAAATCCCAAAAAATTAGGTAACAGAGACTATCACTGCCTGAAATGAGGGGGAGTACATTCTGCTTCTATGCAGTACCAGGGAAAGGATTCCAACCTAGCAACACAAGTATCAAACTATATGCTGCTTATCACCACTCTTCACCTTTTGGTCATTTTCCCCTCCCTTTCTAATTACTTTTCAAACAAGTAGCAAATTTTATCCAAATATAGCAGGCAGGTGGGGGAGGGAGAGGGATACTACATTCTCACAATTTCCTTGAAAATAGGCATAAGGTTTAGCAGTGAAAACAAATGATCTCTCAACCCTCAGTAAGGAAAGGGCCACAATACAAGTTCAGCATTTATATAAGGCGAATCAACACACCAGCCTGAATGGACAAAGCCGCAGAAACACCGGGCATTACAAATTCAGTTGTTTAAGCAAACATTTGCTTAAAGTAGAAACTCCAAGCTTCTGCAAACTGGGGAAAAAATCCCACCCTGATCTGTTTTTCCTAACTATGTTTGTATATACTACAACACTCGATGCCAGACTTCAGGCAGCTAGTAATGTTCAATCATGATTAATGGAAGCAGAAGGGGAATGAAGGCATATGTGAGATGAGGTAAGACTCAGAGCTAATTTTTTTTTTAACTGATCACCTCAGGTTAAATACAATAACCTACACTTCACTCACACAGAAAGCCCATTTGCAGGAGAGAAGTTTTCTGGGGAGCAGTGTCAGGAATCCTGCCAGCACTACCCCACAGTGCTGCAGTACAGTCACGCCACACACACGCTCCAGTAGTACTCCAGCATCCTCGGAGGACACAAACCTGGACGAGGATGACACAGCCACTCTTTTCACCATGTAATGAAAAGATGAGACCACAAGGACAGAACCACAAACTCACTTCTCAACCTGCAGATGTAAACAGGCAGTGCCAGCGAAGCAGACCGCCAGAGAGTGCACAGGGGGATTTCTTTCCCAAGCCACAAAATCCGTGAGCTTTAGAAGTCCTAAGATTGTCTGAGATCAATCTTTGAAAAACTATTTTGTTTTTTTCTTACCCCAATCCCCCAGATTAGAGGTCTGGGTATAAAACAAAAGCCTGATGCTCTAACTTGTGGCACATCTTACTCCATTTACTACGTGACATAATTTCTAAGTGCAGAACGGTATCAAAGAAATATCTCTTGTTGCAGAAATAACATACTCACAAAAATAACTTCATAAGCTTTAATAACTACCAGTACTAATTGAAAAATCCATCTTCTTCAACAACCTGGCAACAACACACTGCACAGCTCAAATTAATGTTAACTATCTAAATTACATTTATTTAGCTCTGGAAAAAACATATTCATTGCAATAAAGATTTTCCGCAACAGCTGCTTTTCTTAACCATGATCTCAACTTTATTCTCTTGAGAATAACTACTGAAGAAAAGCCAAATGTAAAATCCTGTTTCCTGTCAATTTAAGCAGATGTTTTAATGTAATCAAAAGCATTGTGGAGGTCCAAGGCAAACTATATTCTCACTGCATTCTCAAAATAAGTCTACCAAAGAAACACTAGAGAAAGAAGAAACACTTAGCAAACATTACCGCCCAGAGACCTAAGAATTGCAATTCTCTTCAAAAAGAGTTTGTACATTGCCTGATAAAAAACAATTCAAGAATTGAAGTTTGTAAATGGCCAAGTTCCCTGATAGCAAGTTCCCAGGGTCTGTTTGGCAAGGACACAAGTCACACAGTAATTTTAATTAAGATTATTTTAAATAATTTTTGACTGCAGAATCAGCATAACCAAAGTACACTGAAGTTTGGCAGCTTGCTGCTTTAACAACAGGAATCTGGGCTGCAAAAATTTAATGCATGTATTCCAACAGGCAGCATAAACTAGATGTTTTTGCACAGTTTGATGAAAACCAAATGTACCAATCACTCATCGTCTAATTCACACCAGGAAAATTCACTGGCATTATGAATAGATTAAAAATGGATAGTCAAGTGATGTTAACTCACGACAAAACTTTGGTATCACCTACAGACGTCCACAATTGAACTTTCACAGCTTGGAAGGACAATATGAAAGCTGTCAGTTGGCTCTAGGAAAGGAGATCTACAGAGAGTCAGACATAAAATACATTCAGGACAAAAACTGTCAATGCAAAAAACCCTACCTCATGGAACATCAAATTTGTTAAACTGATATATTTTAGGGAAAAATAAGGGAGTTGTGCTATTTTTTAGGACTCAGGGAAGTTCCATCTTTCCTGTTTCTGGGTTAACTTCATCTTTTGGGAAACATTTAAGGAGAGGCCAAATTCCTTCTAGCTTTATTAACAGCACCCTTAAAATGCCTGAGGAAGCTGGGTTGCGAGAGGAAAAAGTAATTCTGTTGCTTTTGGTTTTCTTCTATATTGATCACATTAAATAAGCATTTCCTCATCAAGGTTGGGATAAATCAAGTCATGAAGGCAAGCACCATGTTTCCTTCTAAAAAAAAAAGGCACATTGCACGCTGTTGAAACATCAGTTATGCTGTTTTATTGTGCCAGTCTATAAAAAGGCTACCAACACTACATTTGCAGGTATTATTCCAGCAACATGTCTTACTTAGCACAGATAAGTCTTACATCAAAAGTTGTGCTTGAGGCAACAGAATACATCTCCCTAGGGTACTGCACAATTTTGCTGCTTTTGTTTCAGTTCAAACATCACTAAGGAGGTCAGTTTATTTACAGACTCTGAAGTGCGACATCAATGTCAATATTAATATCAGACATTACTACAAAGGGCAGTAACAGTGACTTTTAAGAATGTCTCGAAGTTCAGTCACGCTAAAGCCATGCTATTCACCACACAAGTCTCACAACACTTTCACTCTTCTTCACCAAGTAAAGCAATGAAAATGGAAACAGCCATAAACTGCTGCAATAACAGCACTTACTGACAACGCTTCGATGAGCTGCTCCCAAACTTACTACTCACTGCCAAAACACATGAGAAGTAGTGGTCCTGGAGACCCTCTATTTTAAGAGGAAATATTATCAAATGCAGTTACTGCTATACCCCACAGCCACCCAGGACTCTGGTGAGCTGCAGGGGAGTTCATGAAGAATAGGCATGTGGAGGCATGCTCAGTCATCCTCCTGATTCACCACAGACTGGAAGAACTGCAACCCGAAGACCAAATCTAGCCCAAGATTTAAAAGAATCTGAGATTTTTTTTTTCCACCAGATGCTTCATATAAAAGCTAGAGACTAATCAGATAGTGAGAGTGGGCCAAGGGCCCACTGCAGAAATATCAATAGAATTCAGACTATAATGTGTTTAAATATGTAAACCAACATGATTAGCTGTCTAGTCTATGGCAGATGGGACAAGCAGTAACAGCTCCCTACTGCAGATGCACAGATACGGGAAAATGAAGCACAAAAAGTACCCAGGTGGGAGACGTCGTCTTACACCAGGCTAGAGAGACAACTGGTCAGAATAGAAGTGCTTTCCATGAACACAAGCAATAAACAGATCTAGACAGGGTGTCGTGACTGCTCTTCTTCTCCCAGTCCATAGTCCTTTATCCTCCTTCCTCCATCAGAACAAACTCAATCAGGAAAACAGGTGCACTATATAAAAGATGCAGGGCATAGGTCTTGCATCACCCTCTACCATCATTTACTGTTATCTCTCATTTCCTCCACCAGCACCTGCATTTGCTTTATCTTTCCACAAGCCAAATTTAAAGTGGTTTATGAGAGGGTCTGAGGAGTGCCAGGCAATTAGCAGCTAAGGGAGAAATTAAGGCCGTTTCACTTTTTAAACCGTGAGAACTACCACCAGGCACCAGCGGCAATTATCTAACCACCTCTCGTAGCTCCAAGTGATCTGTCACCCCTTTATGAATTGCTGCTTGCAGTACAAGTCTTTAGGCAAGCTCCTCTGCGGGTCGTCATCAGCATCCTGCTGCCCCACCACCGCTCCTGATGCAGGCGGCCGCCGCGAGCAGAGCGGCGGTCCACCGCCTCGGGCAGGCAGTGTTCTGTTGTGCAGTGTCCTCCAGAAACAGGAGGCGAATCCATCCAGGAAACTCCACCACTATAAACATTTGAAGCGCCAAGCCGTATAGATAGGCAGCCTCGCTGCAGTAGACTTCCCCCTCTGCAAACGCTGTTATTCTAATGCATTAATTGTCTTGAGGAGGCCAGCTCACCGGAGGCTGACCGTGGGAAGCACGACGTTGTGACCGAGAGACGGCACATAGATGCAGCCCCCCAGCCCTGTGCCGCCCAGGGCGCTCAATCCCGCGCAGTGGGCCGTCACCACTCCTACACTGTGGGGGGCTCCCCGAGGACCTCGCTCTCGGCTCCCAGTGAAGACCGACGACCGTTAGAGCACTGCGGCGGGCCCCCAGTGCCCGTCTCTCGGAGACATCTCTCCTCGTCTCCCGGACGGTACAAGCAGGCTTGAGGAGGCCCGCGCCGCCCGCTGCGCACACCTGCCAGCCTCCCCGCACTCCCCCAGTCCCCTTTACCTGGCCGGCGCAGCAGTGCGCAGACATGCCGGCGGCGCGGAGTGGCCTGGCTCACTCGCTGCCTCCCTCATGCAGAAACGGGCTGGGTTTGGCTGAGCTGAGCAAGCAGAACGCGGGTCACCACCGCCGCCGCGGGCGGAGCGACACCGCCTCTGCCCGGCTGCCAACCGCGACGCCCTCACCCGGCCTCGCCGCCTGGCTTCCGCTGTCGTCAGTCGAGGGGGGTCGGGCCGGGCCTGACGAGTCTCCGCGATTGCTGAGCCGAGGACCGCCCAGTCGTGGCCGCCGCCGTGGTAGCTGCGGTGGCAGCTGTGGCTGCTGCGGCAGTCGTTCCTGCTCCTCTTTCCAGTAAGCCTCGCCATCCAGTCTGTCCGTGCGAAACCTTCTTCCCAGCGAGGGGATAGCCTCCGAACCTGGAGCGCTACACCCCCACCTGGCCGCGACGGCTCCGTACCGCGACTAAAGGCGCCAGGGAAGTTATCTTGCACGGCCGTCCGTGCTTCCCCAAGCCAATAGAAGTGGCATTTCCACCAGCATCTGCGACAGAGTGAACCCATGCAGGACCAGCCTCTGCAGACTGTCCTACTCTCAAGGACAGTGTGAAGGTCACGTGCCTGCTCATACATCCCCGAAACACCTGCGATTTAATAGCTGTAATTCAATTAGCTCACTGAAGAAGGCATATAAATGTGGGTCTTAAAAAACAGGCATCAGATTTAACACTGCAATGCAGCTGCTTCAGGTTCAGACTGCTTAGCCGCATCCCTCTGCTGTTAAGACCGTCGGTTCTTCATGAAAAAAAATCAGCGTTTGCTCTAAGGATGGCTTGAAGGCTTGTGCTTTCCTAGCATGAGCAGAGCCCTTTCTCTCTGCTTCCATGATGCTTTCTCCATCATCTGTTGCACCAACCGAAGTGTAGCACCAAGCAGCAACTAAGCATTTCTCAGCTTTCTATGCGATGACAAGATGTCTTTGCTACTGGAGACAAAGCTACCCCTAGCAGCAGTGCAGATCTCTGAGGAAAGACTCCCTTTCCTTGTCTGTTTTGGTGCTGCTGGATGTGCGCTATGCTGTTCAATTATTTGGAACTCCAGTCCTAAACTGCCCTAGCATTAGGAACTCAGTTCAGCTAAAAGCTATTAAACTGCATGCAGGTACATACCTACAGGTAACACAGCTACACCTGCTAAAAAGGAAATGGATATGGATTGTGTAAAGCCCCTTCCTCCTTCCTTGTGTGTGCAAGCAAAATCAATACCTTAGGAAGCAGATCATATGATGAGAAAGCATTACAAAATTTGGTGTTGTACCAAGGACCGAAGAGACAAGAGTTACCATATGGTTACAGTTTATAAAAAGCAGATGTGCTCTAACATCTGCATACACTCAGTTAGAGATGGGGTATTTGCCAGTCCTGTAAGACTAACGCTCTCTACCAGACGGTTATTTAGCTTGCAAAGTACACCCACTTGCGAGCATCTCAGTGGACTCCATCACAGTTCTGTCACTGACAGTCCTGCTCAATAAGAGCAGTGAAAGCCCTGACGTCAGGTGAGGATTACAGGTCAGGACTGCAGGCAGGAGTCTCAGCACACCTTCTCTCATTTCCAGCTCCTTGAACTAGCGGCAGGTCTGAAAACTGAAAAATTGAACAATAGACAGGAAAGCAGTGTGGCCAGTGAGCATGCAATGGAAAACCACTGGTGTTTTTAACATCAAAACATCAGCAGTTTCCTGAAGCATGTGGTTAGGACACAGTAACACAAGCATTACAGCATAGTGAGAACTCAGCAAAAGTTCATCCATTTTCTATTTCTGTTGCAGGCTTCCTATGCAGTCACAAGAAGCTGACTAGTCGGGCTTTGCTTAATTTCCACATCTACTAAATCAGCTCAAAACATGAAGGAGAGTCTGAAGTTTAGTTTAAAAATTAAGCTATCTTGCAAAGGAGACTGGTGAAGGTGATACACAGATATGATGGAAGAGTACAAGTACTAGTAGATAGTAGGCTGAACATGAGCCAGCAGTGTGCCCAGGTGGCCAAGAGAGCCAGTGGCATCCCGACCTGTATCAGGAACAGTGTGGCCAGTAGGACGAGGGAGGTTATTCTTGCCCTCTGCTCTACACTGGTCAGGCCACACATTGAATACTGTGTCCAGTTCTGGGCCGCTCAATTCAAGTGAGATGCTGAGATACTGGAACGTGTCCAGAGAAGGGCAACAAAGCTGGTGAAAGGCCTGCAACACAAATCTTATGAGGAGAGGCTGAGGGAGCTGGGGTNAAGCCTGGATGAAGCACTTAGTGCCATGGTCGAGTTGACTGGATAGGGCTGAGTGATAGGTTGGACTGGATGATCTTGGGGGGTCTCTGCCAACCTGGTTGATTCTATGATAAGTGACTGCACCACACATTAGCATGTCTTCAACAAGCATTCACTGGGTAAGGCACACCATTAATTCACTGCTCCATACAGGTCTGCAAGTGCCACCCAGCACTGTTATCACTCACACAAATAAACCCAGCCTTTGCCCTGAAAAATAAAAAAGCATCAGAGCTCTGTAATGGACCTTTCCATCAGCCCTGTGATGTGTGCCTTGGGATTTTTTTAGTGAAAAATTTGTCACCAGGAAGGCTTAAACTTCCCTGCTGTGCTGTTGGCAAGCATTAAGCAGGGTAATAGCAAAGCAACGAGCAGATGTTACTGCATGAAAAGAACTGTCACTCTGAATCTATCCATCCGTTTAGAATAGGGTTTACCCATGAAATACATATTCTGAAATCAGTAAAGGCTGTTGTGTTCCTTTAATCTGATTTATCGGCCAGAACTCTTCAGCCAGTAATTCTTGCCTCAAACTGTTCTGTTTGGCAGGTGGCAAAGAGTGCCTCACTGAAGAGATGCTTTCAAATGACGGGGAATCCACATTGTCTGTTGAGAAGGCAGGCTGGTTTGGCCTTGCTTTGTATTAGACATTTTATGAACACATGCAGAAATTTAGCCTGTCAGAATGGGGACAAGAAGTGGAACCACAGGAAGGAACACAGCCAAGGAGTGCCTCTGGTCTCAGTTCAGGTGCTGGAGAGCAAGGAACAAAGCAAATCTCAGCTGGAACCGTGTGCCCTGGGAGCAAGCCACTTTCCTTACCCAGCATGTATGCAAGCAAAGGCAAATAGCAGAACCTGAAGCCACAGACACATGTCACTTTGATCCACTTATCTTCAGGCAGCCTACAAAACTCTGCCTGCAAGGTATCCAGACACGCACCTGCAAGTTATCCAGACACGCACCATTGATGTTCCGCAGCACATCACCTTTGCTCAGGTGACTGCAATTTCACAGGATGTCACACCCTTACATGCACACACATTACTCATTCCCAACTAATTTTTACAGGGATTATTGCAACTGAAGCAGAGGTTCTCCATGTCCCACTTCACTGCGAATGCAGTATTACTACTACTATAATGAATTAGCACAGTACAGGGAAAGAATAACTTACCAGGAATACTCAAAGTCGCTTCCTCAGTACTTGCATACTCTAAAGCAGCTTAGTGTATTGTGGAGTAAGAATATCAGTAATTGTGGTGGTTTACTTTGCACCTTCTGAAATGAACCTGCAACTTGGAATTACGCTTTCAGTGTTTTCTAATGTCAAGATTAGGGACTTTGGTTTGTGCCAACTGGAAAAGAGAAGGGCACAAGAAGCCTGCATCCAATAAGGAGGAGCAACTGCCACTTGGTTGTTTTTTAGGTAAATCTTTTCAAGTGAAATTGCAATCACAAAGGAAATAAAACTAGACTGTTGCTCATGCTGGCTGTTTACAAAAAAAGTAGTTAATTTTCATAGTGTAAATTTAGATTTTATATGACTGTTAAATATAAAAGATGTAAAAGTGCTTTTTCAGGTAAATGTGTATTTTGCTTGAGCCTAGCAATTAAATTTCAGTTAAAAATGATTATGGGAAGGATTGGAAATTTCTATGCCTGCCCATACTCGTGTTTTGGAATCACAAAATCAAAGAAACATTTTGACTGGAAAAGACCACTTGAATCAAGTCCAACTCTTCCAAATCTGGTGCTAAATCATGTCCCTTAGCACCACATCTATGAGTCTTTTAAACATTTCCAGGGATGGGGATTCAACCACCTCCCTGGGGAGTCTATTCCACTCTTCAATAACCCTTTCAATGAAGAAGTTTCTTCTAACACCCTATCTAAACCTCTCCTGGTGCAAATTGCAGCCATTTCCCTTTGTCCTATCACTTGTTACTAAGAGAGAAGAGACCAACAATCACCTCTCGCTACAACCTCCTTTCACGTAGTTGTAAGTAAGTCTCCCCTCAGCCTTCTTTTCTCCAGACTAAAGAACCTCAGTTCCTTCAGCTGTGCCTTGTGAGACCTGTTATCCAGACCCTTCGCTGGCTTTGTTGCCCTTTTCTGTACACACTCCAGCAACTAAACGTCTTTCTTGCAGTGAAAGTCCCCAAACTGAACACAGTACTCAGGGTGTGGCCTCCCAGTGCTGAGTACAATGGGACAATGTTTGCTGGAAAAGGTGTTTCAGTAAAGAGGAGTACCACATAAAGGGGTGATGAGACAGGGAAAAAAGTACTACCTAGGAATTTTACTTGTGTATGACTGCAAGACCATTCCAAAATCACAGGTAGGTAGCTGCAGGCTGTACTAAACTCATGACTTCCTCAGGTTCATCTGGATTATGAACCACTTCTCCTCAGATCATCTTTAGACTGTAGATATTTAGATACCTTTAGATATCTTCCAAAACATGTTCTCTAGGAATCATGTCTGGACCAGCTGCCACATCACACTACCTGACAAGAAGTAAGTAGGAGTAGTCCACTTAGACATAAAAGTGCACCATTAGCAGTTGAAGCATCTCAGAGATGTTTTAATTCTTGGCTCAGTGTGGGAGGCTCAAGTACCGGGTACAGCACATGCTAGTACTTGCTAAGAGCACATAGTTGCCAGTTACTCTTTCAGCTCAGAATTCTTGGTTGCTACATCTTATTTGATTCTCCATTTGCTACTCTGCTTTAAAAAATAAATACATATATTACATTAATGGCTGAAAAGATTTCAATTACAAGAGGGGAAAAAGAGTGTAACTTATTTAATCTTTTGATGTTTAAGTTTTTAGGATCTAAGAATTTAAACTATTTCCAGCCTCTCTATAGGGGCATGGGACTACAGCAGCTTTCAGAAGAGCATCAGTTGGCTTGGGATCTAGTACCAGACTTACATAATACAATATTTGTTACCATAATTGGATGTTCACTTGCAAGACAGTATGTAAAAGTGCAGGGAGGTGCACAGAGAAACAGTAACAGCAATGAAAGCACTGAATGATTTTCATGTGGGGCCAGAAACACAGGTGTAACCAGCCCTTCCAGAATATCAGGTTAGTCACAAAGCTAAATGGTGGTGTTTTCCACTACATCTTTAGCAGTGTTCTGTAATTCGAAGTAGTGTTTTCTAGCTAGTAGTAGTTTTTTGTTTTTTTTAAAGAGTAAATGTATACAATTAGATATCCAAATGTTTCAAATTGTTTGCTGGACTTTAAAGAAGGCATTTTGTAGCACGTGAGGATTTCAGTATTTAAAAAAACTCACAAGGCTGGTACTTTCAGGCAAATTTGCTTGAACACCATGACTCCTCCTTCCCCTCTCTCCCCCTCCCCCCCTCCCCCTTTTTTTTATTCTAAGAATGATAGCTTCATAAACTGTTTGTTTTGTGGTTGTTGTTGCTGTTTTTTTCCGCTTCAGGTTAACTCCAAGTGGATTAAAATTTGCATTGTCTATTAAGAAAATGTATTGACTAAACCCTTCTGACCAAGTTAATTTTTGTAACCAAAGCACAGAAGAGTAATATTAGAAAACTTTGCATTGAACTCCCTGGGTGCTGCATTTGCATGCTCTTTGTTGACCTTTATTAGCACAATACCAGTTACAAATGTCATTCTTTCTGACCTCTCAGCAATCGTATGTAGTACAGCTCTTCTAACTCAGAATTTTGTCACATGATGTCTCATTTTTATCAATCACGGTAAACCTTTACCGTACAAATAGGTGGGACAGGCATAGACATTTAACACAGGTGATACTAAGGAAGCCTTGTGCCAGGAGAAAAGGAGACAATAATGGTGCTTCCCAACGCATTTACACATTTCTGACTCTAAGGTAACTAGTCAGCAGGAGACTGCTGGTGCTGCTTTGAGGCACTAAGCCTTAGCTGGAGTTGATGGGTAATGGAATAAATAAAGGAAGCCTGCATGCTCCAAGTTAGATAAGGTCAGTATAAAGGTCCTGTTCAATACGTTCTGTGAGAATATGAAGTTAAGCAGGCTCAATCTGCATGCTTAGGGACAGTCCAGTTCTCCATCCATACAAGGAGCTTCAAGCTGGCAGAGTGATGATCGTCGGAGACAAGCGTTAGACAGCTGTTACCACATCCCACCACCTGCCTTATTTCTCTATCAGACACCACCTCTAGTGGCAAGGAAAAGTGATATCGGCTCTAGGTCAGCATTTCAACCCCTGAGATTAAATCGGTTTCACAGTATCACACAGTATCACAGTGTCACCAAGGTTGGAAGAGACCTCATAGATCATGAAGTCCAACCCATTATCACAGAGCTCAAGGCTAGACCATGGCACCAAGTGCCACGTCCAATCCTGCCTTGAACAGCTCCACAGACAGCAACTCCACCACCTCCCTGGGCAGCCCATTCCAGTAGCCAATGACTCTCTCAGTGAAGAACTTTCTCCTCACCTCAAGCCTAAATTTCTCCCAGTGTAGCTTGAGGCTGTGTCCTCTCGTTCTGGCGCTGGCCACCTGAGAGAAGAGAGCAACCTCCTTCTGGCCACAACCACCCCTCAGGTAGTTGTAGACAGCAATAAGGTCTCCCCTGA
>WAAF01021134.1:0-16644 GCA_013400475.1 Tricholaema leucomelas
CCTGCATGGCCCAAGTTACTGATCTCAAAGTGAAAGCTGTTTGCTTATGGCATTTCTAAAGACCCCATGTTGTTGCAGCACCCCTAATTCTGCCTGATTTTGTTTGCTGGGCAGAGGTGGTTTGGTATGAATCATCTTATATTGACGACTATATCCAGAATCCCTTTTGAAACTGATACAAACCTCCATCCTTGCATCTGCATTGGACTATTTACTGTGTCAAATGGAATGGAGTACTGGATGAAAAAAGTTCTAAGCTAGCAGACAACTACTTGGCCCTTTCTCTGTTACTATTTTGCTGACAGGTCCCCCGTGATATGCCTTCCTGTTACCTGTAGATGTTGGTGCTCTGCAAATTATTTTGCCCTGTAGCTGAACCAAGAGTTAAAAACATGTCATGCAAAGTGATAGACTTATTCTCTGGGAAAGGACTAAGTCACTGAATTCCACAAAGTTACTGTGGATCCTTGTGGTCCTTTCCAGCCCTGCCTGATTCTGTGATTTGTGGACTCAACACAGGATTTCTTCTGTTTGTGCTACACATCCCTGAAATACATATTTGCATGGGATGAGAAAGGCTCATTATAGCTCTGGCCATGTCTGTCCTTGATTTCTCTTCACTTCTAAGCATTTTTTTCATGTTTTTAAGATTCTGAACACATCTCTTAAAACCAGTTGGAGCCATCTAATATCAAAGAACAAACAGGGAAATTGAAGGTTAGGTTCCTTGACTCAGAAATCTTTTCTGTCTGCTATTGGTTTGATTTTCTGGCCTACAAACACCACACCTTTTCATTGCTGCAATATATTTAGAGTGGTTTTCTTCCATAAAGAGTAAGTGACATGTTGCAATATTAACATTTCAATAAACACCACAAATTTAGTGACTAGAAAATGGTTTTTAAAAAACTCTTCCCATTTTCTGATTGCATCTGTGATGTCTTCCCAGTGTTCCATGATACTGCTGCACAGGAGCACACCACTAAGATCAGTGAGATGCACAGTGATGCTCTGGGTAGATTACACAGAATTAATCAGGTTGGAAAAGACCCTTGAGATCGAGTCCAACCTATCAGCCAACACCTTCTAATCAAATAAACCTTGGCACTAAGTGCCTCATCCAGCCTCCTCTTAAACACCTTCAGGGATAGTGACTCCACCACCTCCCTGGGCAACCCATTCCAATTCCACTCTTTCTGTGAAGAACTTCCTGATGTCCAGCCTAAGCCTGCCCTGGTGTAGTTTGAGACTGTATCCTCTTGTTTTGTGGTTACCTGGGAGAAGAGACCAACCCCACCTGGCTACAACCTCCTTTCAGGTAGTTATAGACAGTAATAAAGTCTGCCTTGAGCCTCCTCTTCTCCAGGCTGAACACTCCCAGCTCCCACAGCCTCTCCTCACAGGGCTGTGCTCCAAGCCCCTCACCAGCCTTTCCTGATACTTTCACTTCAGGATCAAAAATCACATAAAACATCCTGATAGAGCTGTGCTCCAGGCCCCTCTAAAACTGCTTAGATGTCAGCCAGCTGAAATGCTCACATCCAGAATTTGTGTAGCTTTCTGAGGTTTGCAACTTGTGGAATTGCACTTGCTTGCCACATTTCAGCCTCTGTAGGCACGTGAGCGATGCCGTTTCCTTTCCAGATGGGAAATGCCCTTACTGGTTTATAAGCACACATCTGAATTTTCTCAGCACTTTGTTTCAGGTTGTTTTGTAAGCAGTTAGCATTTTCAGTGAGCTGAGAATCTTGTGGTTCTTCTGTGTTCTGAATTAACCAACAAATATTTTTTTCCTTTCTCTATAGCTACTGGCAGTCTTTCGATTTAAGGTGTTAATACTTGCATATGCAATGTGCAGACTGCGCCATTGGTGGGCAATAGCTGTGAGTAGTAGCCAAGCATAATGGAGTTTTGACTAGAATGAATCAAAAGAGACAAAATTGAGATGCCTCTTAACCTTTATATGTTAAGAATCATCTTGATGCTATATAGAAAAATTCTCACTGTACGGTAACAGATGGAAAAAAAAGTTCTGTTCTGGAAGATTTTTTTCAGCCTAAAGACAAGAATTGAATGGCACAGCAGGTGTGGGCCTGATTATTAATGATGTAAATACACATTGAAGATGTACTTTGGATCCAGTATGTAACTGTTTCTTACCTCTGACTTGTTAGTTAATGTTTGAAATGTATTTGCATTTGAAGCAGTGAACTGTATGGGAAAAGAATTGGCATTACTCTACCAGAGGTCCAGCTGCCCATTGACTCCCATATTCTTAGATCTTAAAGCTGTAGGTGCCACCCGTTGGGCACTAGCACCTGTCTTGGTTCATGCTCCAAAACAAAGTGTTGCACACACCTGCCTTCTTGGAAATGAAGTCCTTGAGATCTGTAGGCAATCACAGTGGAGTGAAGCAAATGTCTTTAAATGCAGCTGCACTGTGTGGGTGAGAAAGTGAACAAAACTCGATGCTAAATTCATGTTTCATCAGTCAGTACCAGAGATTGCCATGCAGCAGGCATTTTGCTGACTGAGCACTTTGGAAAGCCTAGGCTTAAGTGCATGTAGAACATGCTCATGTATAACTTGGTTCATGTGCAACTTTCTTTGAGTGAGTAGCATGCACTTTGCTTAGTAGCAGGAGGTTACCTGCCATGGTTGTTTTGAAACTGTTATTAGCAGGGCGCAAGCATATACACAATTGAAACTGCTGCTCTCTGTTCCAGTGCATGACTCTAAATCCCTTAGTCTTAGTTGTGTTGCTTTAGAGCATTTCTTCCAATGACATCCTCCTTTTTGTGAGATGGTGAAACTCATGGCAGCAAACAAATAAAGAGATAAAGCTTCATTGAAGCGTTTTCAGAAGCCACCACTCATAAAATTCTACCTCTGCCTACCAGAAGCTAATTAAGTCCTGATATTACTTAAAGAATTGCTGGACCTAAGTGTGGACAATATTTGTCCACTGGATTGTTTTTTTTCCTTTTGTTCTGTGATTTGGCTTTTTTCCAGACACTTTATGCAGCCTGCCATGTTAGGGAGTACCATGTCTTCAAAGTGATTACTTTTTACTCAACATCAGTACATGAATTAAAATAATCATTCAAATTTACTCCTTCAGAGATGAAATTTTACTAATTGTTGGGGTTTTTTTTGTTAGTTTGGATGGTAGTGAAAAGCATTTGGAGCAATTGCTGTTTGCCTTTTACAAAACACATAGATTATTGTCTATCAAGGACTTAGTGAATAAAATGCAGCTTTATGATAGTGTGAGATCACAATTTATACAACTCAGAATCTGTGTAGCATCTAAACTGCCTCTCTGCTGTGTGATGATCAACATTTAGAGCTGTTCATGTTAAAAGTTATTTTATATATATATTTTAAGGGGTTTTCTGTAGTAATGCTTTAAGTACTTCATACTTGTTACCTTTTATTCATCTGTGGTCTTGCAGTTATTGATAAATGTTTTGATTTGCAACTGATAGATAATGACAGCAATGAGAAAGCAAACCCACTGATTAGTCTTAACTGTTCTTACCCTGTCTCTTTCAGTTTACAACAGCAGTGACCAGTGCCTTTTTATTAGCAAAAGTAATTATTTCACAGGTATATATTCTCATCAAATGTTTGTTTTACTTTGCTGTTTTTTGTTTTTTTTTGCTGAAAAGAAGATTCTTCAGGCTAATTTCTATAACGTTGTGTGGTTTTGTTTCCTTCAAGCTGTTCTCACAGGGTGCTTTTGGCTACGTGCTGCCCATCATATCCTTCATACTTGCCTGGATTGAAACTTGGTTCTTGGACTTTAAAGTGTTACCACAAGAAGCTGAAGAAGAAAACAGTAAGTTCTTGGTATTTCCCCCCAGCCAGTAGCTGCAGTTGGCAACATTTGATCTCTTGTTATCTGGCAGAAGAATGAACCTTTCAGCTCCTTGAAATCTGAGGAGCTGTGGGAAGCATTTGGCATAGCTTTCCCTTTTCTGAAGAAGAATATATGCTTTCAAATAAATGGGGGTTCAGTTCATCTAAGGAGGCACAGTTAAGTTACAAGGGCCAGATCAACAGTTTGTCAAGCACTTAGGGACATGCACTTAAAGATAAGCATTCAGTGCTGTTTTGTATGCTGAGGATATGAAAATATAACTGAATTTTTAACGTTTTATCTTCTGGGTGATACAGAGAATAAGTGTTTGGTTCCTATCTAAGGCAGAGCAGACACAATAACATATAACTAACTCTATGTCACTAACTCTCCTTCTGAGGTGGAAAAGGGAAAGCAAAGGAGTTTTGTGGAGGGTCTGCTTCATGCACAGACAGAATGGGACCAGAGCTTCTTCAAGAACTTCAGCCTCTTCAAGATAAGGCATTAGGTCATCTCAGACTTGATGTGTTCAGTTAAATAGAGGGAACCCACTGATTTAACTGAAAGAGAATATTGCTTGAGTACACTGCCTTTTGCCTACAGAAAGCAAAAGTTTAGGGTAGCTTTTTTCCTTTGAGAGAAAGAGGAAATGTCTCAATAAACAAATCTAACCAGTTCAGAGACTTAAATTTAACCAGTTCAGAGACTTCTACATTTTTTTAATACAGAATATTCATAGACAATGAAACTATTTGATGCATACACATAAATCCAACATACTGCTGCTAAGTCTCCATGGAATTGAGAGATGCTTTCCTCACTCTTGCTGAGCTTGAGATGGAAATATATGAGCTTTTTTTAGCTGAACCCTACATAGCACCCCCAAAAAGGTGAAATGTCACTAGAAAAATGTGGCTTTTAAGCAATAAAGTCAGACAAATGATAGCTGCATTTGGAATGTGTTGTGTGGTTGAACTTAGGTAGTGCCTCAGTTGTGCCTAACTGAGCAACTCCTAGCTCAGTTCAATTAGTTCTCCTGAGGCAGATAATGAGAACAGCTTTCAATAATTTTTGGGTTTTTTTTTGAGCAGGTGTTTTTCTTTCCTGTCTGTAGTGGGAGTGGAGGCTGACTTCTTATGGTTTATTCTTTTGTTGATAAAACCCAACCAACCTAAAAAATACCTCCACAGCAATTTTCTGCCTGATGCAGCAGTGATCAAAATTCAGAGGTGCTTCATTTGTAACTTCAGGGAAAAAGAGGGAAGAAAAAAGCATTAAACTCTTGTTCCACAGAAGCAAATATCCAGTTCTGAAAGTTCTTCTGTGAGCAGGATTTGAAACTAAAATCCAACCAGTATGTGTCTTCTCGTAGCTTCTGACCTGTTAAGTGTGAAGACCTTTTTTTGCACAGAGTAGAAACAGAAGTAAAAGAAATGTCTCCTTTGGACATTTTGGGCTGGTTTGTAATACAACTTGGTATGTAGGAATAGTAGGTTGAGTTGGAAGGTGATCTTTCTAATGTCTGCTGGCTACCCTTGCTTTCATAATTCAGCAAACCATCTAAACCATCAGGGTTTTATCTCTTCTCTCTCTCCTTAGCTTTTCTGATTCAGTGAACCATCTAAACCATCAGGGTTTTATCTCTTCTCTCTCTCCTTAGCTTTACTGATTCTGTAAGCCATCTAAACCATCAGGGTTTTATCTCTTCTCTCTCTCCTTAGCTTTACTGATTCTGTAAACCATCTAAACCATCAGGGTTTTATCTCTTCTCTCTCTCCTCAGCTTTTCTGATTCAGTAAACCGTCTAAACCATCAGGGTTTTATCTCTTCTCTCTCTCCTTAGCTTTTCTGATTCAGTAAACCATCTAGACGGTCAGGGTTTTATCTCTTCTCTCTCCTTAGCTTTACTGATTCAGTAAACCATCTAAACCATCAAGGTTTTACTTTTTTTGCCCTCCTATCCATCTTCCTGTGCCAGAGAGTGAAGGATGGGAATTAATAGCCATATGTCAACCGATGCCATATGTCCTTACCCTGTTTTTCAGACTCACTGATGGCAATATGGATGAGATGAATTAGCTTCTCTCCCAATCCCTTATGTTTGGGTTTTTGTTTTGCCTTGTATTAAACACTAAAGTAGCCCCATGCCATTTTCAGATAACTTTCTTGATTTCAGATGAAACTGAGCCAAGAGGAGTTGGTGAAGGTGCTGAGACAGGTGAAAGCAAGCCAATTACAAGGAGTCTTGCAGTGGTGAAGTAGGAATGTATTTGGTTATGCATTGTAGCTCACTGATCATAAATATATATTCCAGAGTTTTAATTAGCCAGTTGATATTAGTCTGTTGATATATGGCATCATTAGGAAGGATTCCATAGCCTCTGTTTTTCTGGACTGTGTCTCCTTGCCTGCCTGAAGTTACACAGCAAATGTGAATGTTGAATTCTGCCAGTTTGCTTTTTATCCTGAGATCCTTATTTGTAGAAGTCAGGTGTCTGGAATGCTCATCCAGTACATCAGATCTTAAAAGCCTTCATCAGTACTTGATCTTTAAGCTGCTATGTGATAAGAAAGAGGAGTTGGCTATTTTTGGTTGTTCTTTTTTCTTTTTCCCCTTAGGATTTTTAATAGCACAGGATGCTTCTGAACGAGCAGCTCTTCTTCACTCAGGAGTCCTCTCTGATGGGCAGTTCTATTCTCCTCCTGAATCTGTGGCAGGTAGGTCTCTTTGCATGGTGAAGGACTTTTTGGGTTTGTATTTACATTAAAATCCTGGATCTTTTGCCCTCTTCAGAGAGTACCCCCCTGTACTCAACACTGGTCAGGCCACACCTTGAGTACTGTGTCCAGTTCTGGGCTCCTCAATTCAGGAGAGATGTTGAGATGCTGGAACATGTCCAGAGAAGGGCAACAAAGCTGGTGAGGGGCCTGGAACACAAACCCTGTGAGGAGAGGCTGAGGAAGCTGGGGGTGTTTATCCTGGAGGAGGCTCAGGGCAGACCTCATTGCTGTCTACAACTACCTGAAGGGAGGCTGTAGCCAGGTGGGGATTGGTCTCTTCTGCCAGGCACCCAGCAACAGAACAAGGGGACACAGTCTCAAGTTGTGCCAGGGGAGGTCTAGGCTGGATGTTAGGAGGAAGTTGTTGGCAGAGAGAGTGATTGGCATTGGAATGGGCTGCCCAGGGAGGTGGTGGAGTCACCGTCCCTGGGGGTGTTCAAGCAAAGCCTGGCTGAGGCACTTAGTGCCATGGTCTGGTTGACTGGATAGGGCTGGGTGCTAGGTTGGACTGGATGATCTTGGAGGTCTTTTCCAACCTGATTGATTCTATTCTATTCTAAAGTGAGGGAAAGTTAAAAAATACTTTTATAATGAAAATTGTACTTTAGAATGTAAAATTAAAGATTCTCATTTATTCTGTAATTCAGTTTAGTAGCTACCTGTCAGTGCACCTAGTTACTGGGGCATATGATAGGCCCCAGAGGTGTTAAAACCAAGGTGAGCCTGAAAGAAAAGGTTACCACAACTGAATGGAGGTGGTTATTTGTTCCTGCCTTTGATGATCCTTATGGGTCCCTCTCAGTCTGAGATATTCTGTGATGTTACCTGCAAGCAGTGGTGTCTGTGCAGAGTGTGCTCTATGATACAGCCTCAGCTTGGAGATATACAGCATCATAGCAGAGATAGTGAACCTGGAACTGCTCTGAAGCAAGGTGAAAATTCAGACAGGCTCTTTGCCATTGCCATAACAAAAAGGAAAAGCCTTCTCTTTATGACCAGGATAAAAGCCTTCTCTTTATGACCAGGATAAAAGCCTTCTCTTTTATAACCAGCATGGCTGTGTGGGGCTGGCTGAGGGCAAGTGTTCATGACACCTGTGCTGGTGTAACACAGATGTTTCCTTGCAACATGGAAGTGAGGGAAAATAGCACACAAAAAAACCTCTGGGTTGAGATACAGTTGAGATAAGGTAAGAGTTTATTGACCAAATGAGAGAATAGTAATGCAAAGGACAATTACCTGAGCCTGTTTGCAGCAAAAAGCACAGCAGAAAGCAGATGCAAGCAGAAGCGAGTTGGAAATCCAAGCCAGGGAACTGAATGGGTAGATTCAGACTGGATGTTAGGAAGAGGTTCTTCACCATGAGGGTGATGAGTCCCTGGAATGGGTTGTCCAGGGAGGTGGTTGAGGCCCCAGCCCTGAAGGCGTTTAAGGCCAGGCTGGATGAGGCTCTAGACGGCCTGATCTAGTGTGAGGTGTCCCTGCCCACAGCAGGGGAGTTGGAACTAGGTGATCCTTGTGGTGCCTTACAACCCTGCCTGATTCTATTCTAACTCCTCCCCCATCCCTCCCTGTCCTGCTGCCATCTCAGCATAAGAGCCAACGCCCAAAACCCTAGAACCCAAAAGCAGCGACTGGAACAAGAAGCCTCTGTACGTTACAAGCTGAACTTCAAGCCCTATAATACTTTGCTGTGGGCAGCACTTTGATTTTTGAAGCTGGCATGAGGCAGGATGCTTTTGAGTAACAGCAGCAAATATTCAACATAACCCAAGACACATCTTAACCCTCTCTCACATGCTTTGCTCTGACTGAAGCATGAGGCAAATCCTGCAGGATTTCAATATGTATTTGCAGACATTTCTTTACAGGATGATTGCATTTGAGTTGCTGGAGGATGCAGTGTGAACCCCAAAATCCTGTGTCAGGCTTTTTACACTAAAATGCAAATCTCTTCTGCAAAACTCTGCTGTATTATTCAATCTGTTGAAAAGATGAAAATCTCTTAATTGGTATAGATTTGCTTCTCGGGCATCATGGAGTTACATAGGTGATACTTTTCAGTCTAATAGCTGTTTCTCTGATTGCTGAGCACCTTGGCATAATGAATGACCCAGAGCTCCATCTAGGGACGATAAATCATTAAGGCAAAGCGGAAATGTATTTTAGTTAAAGCTGTGAGTCTGTCTTGAGGAATCATAGAATCATAGAATGGTTTAGGTTGGAAGGGACCTCAAGGATCATCCAGCTCCAACCCCCTGCCATAGGCAGGGACACCTCCCACTAGAGCAGGCTGCTCAAGGCCTCATCCAGCCTGGCCTTAAACACCTCCAGGGAGGAAGCATCCACAACCTCCCTGGGCAACCTGTGCCAGTGTCTTACCACCCTCACTGTAAAGAACTTCCTCCTTACATGCAGTCTAAATCTCCCCTCTGCCAGCTTAAACCCATTCCCCCTCGTCCTGACATTACCAGACCTTGTCGATAGTCCCTCCCCAGCCTTCCTGTAGGCTCCCTTCAGATACTGGAAAGCCACTATAAGGTCTCCTCGAAGCCTTCTCTTCTCCAGGCTGAAGAGCCCCAACTCTCTCAGCCTGTCCTCATAGCAGAGCTGCTGCAGCCCTCTGAGCATCTTCGTGGCTCTCATCTGGACTTGCTCCAGCAGTTCCATGTCCTTCTTGTGTTGGGGGCTCCAGAACTGCACACAGTACTCCAGGTGGGGTCTGAGGAGAGCAGAGTAAAGGGGGAGAATCACCTCCCTTGCCCTGCTGGAGCTGGAATGATGGCTGGAAGTGTCACACTGGGATTTTTTTGGCAGTGCAATCTACAGCATGAGAGGAAGTGCAAGTGGGGCTGCCATGTTTTCCTGAACATGTTTTTCCTTTGTGTTCAGCTGATCAAATGGCTTCTTGTCACCTCAATTTTGGTAACAGCTCATGTGCCTTATTCCAGTCTGCCCTAGCTGCTGAGTCAGTTTGTTGAAGTGCACCCTATGTGGGTGTGAAAAGCAAAGGAAGCAGTCAGATGAATGTATTGCAAGTAACACATGCACAGTTAGTCACAGTGTTTAGTGTTTTACTGAACAGTGTTTTTGACTGTTTTACTGTTCAGTGATGTGCAGTAAAAACAACTCATCAATAAAAACACTTTCTTCAAAATAGTGCATTTCTTTCAGCTAAGACAAGTGGTGGATTGTTCCAAGAGAACAGTTTTTGCTCACTTTGCATTCCCTGTTGATAGGAAAAATACTTGGAGAGAAATTCTTCCCCACTGTCAGGCAGAAGGGAATCGCCCCCCTCCTACTGCTGACATGCCAACATGTCTAAAGCCAAAGCTCTGCTGTCAGGAGGTGACATTTAAAACAGACACAGCTGGAATTCTTGTGTCTTCCTGGAAGATGCACCTCTCCAAAGCCATACCTGTTTTCATCTACTTCCTTATATGACTTTGACCCTATATCCTCAACATTAGACTTGGTGGCCAAGTAATCATTCTGGAGGTAGTGAGTGGAAAAACTAGCTTGGAAAGAGTAAATTCCTGCAGTTTCTGTACAGTTTGAGCTTCAAAATGAAATGCTGTTACAAGGAAGGAATGGGCTTCAGAGTAATTTGGGCAATAAAGATGTTTAGCACGTTGGCTTTTTTATTTTACTTCTTTGTGTGTCCAGAGTTCACCTCTAAAGTGGTGCCAAAAGCCCAAGGAAGCCTCCCAGGCATTTTATCCAAAGCAGTTCTTTTTCCTGTGTGAGTATCTCATTTAGCCTGCCCAAGACATGTGTAGTGAAATGCATGGGCTGGCAGTTTCCTCAGCTGCCCCTCAGAAGAGTTGACTGCTACAAGGACTGAAAGCTACCTTAGATGTAGGCTTGGACTGTATCTCCAGAACTGCAGGGCAGCACTGTTCACTCTGCTTGTTTCTGCAGGGCAGCACTGTTCCCTCTGCTTGTTTCTGCAGGGCAGCACTGTTCACTCTGCTTGTTTCTGCAGGGCAGCACTGTTCACTCTGCTTGTTTGGTATTTTCTTAAGCTCTCTGAAATGACTTCTTCATTGAGCCACCTTCCTGCCAGGCAGTGCCTGCAGCTGGAGCTGTCTCAGGGCACACAGCTCTTTGACCAGCTGAGCTTGCTTTTTGGGACCTTCCAGGGCTTTGTTGCTGAGAGCAGGCAGGGGATAAGGAGAACTGGGCAGGAAGAGGCAGAGGGAGCTGTTTGGTTTTTGGCTTAGAGTGAGACAGGCTCTGGCTAGAACACTAGATACAGAAATTATTTGTCTGTAAAGCAATAAACTGATGGCTTTGAAAGCATCCTCTAAAGTTACCTTTCAAAGGACAGGATGTAGCAAGTGGGAAAATGTGCTTGTAAGTGAGCAATGTGGAGTTGATCGTCCTGAGCAGGTTGTAGTGAAAAGTTGAACCACCTGGTAAGTGAATCCACTGCCAAGATTGGTATTGCAAGGATGATCCCAGGATGATCACTGTCAAAAAGAATCCTTCAAGATGAAACAGTCAAAAAGATAAAAAAATCTAAAATAAAAAGTAACTGTTTTTATGGGAAGTAGTTGCTTTGGATTGCCTTTTGGTAAGCCATTGCCAGTGGCTGCTCTCTTCTTTTCCTTCTCCTCCTTCTTCTCTCAGCTACAGGCTGGGGACTGGATGAGGAGACACTTAGTGCCATGGTCTGGTTGATTGGACAGGGCTGGTTGATAGGTTGGACTGGATGAGCTTGGAGGTCTCTTCCAACCTGGTTGAATTCTATGAACTGATCTAAAAGCTTTCTTGTCTTCCTTGTCAGGATCTGATGAAGACTCTGAAGAAAAACAAGACAGTGAAAAACCAGTTGTATAGCAAATAGGAGAAAGCAGGTAAGCTCCTTTCATAGAACCTGAACATTCCTAAAACACCTCTTTCTTCATAGTTCCTTCCCAAGTGATGAAGAGTGGGTTAACTTTTAGGAATTCATAATCTTTGAACCCCACCTGTCTGCTTTAGCAACCTTCAAGCAGGAGATCTTACCTGGCTCTTGAGAGCCTGTTGTTGGGGTGAATTCTGGTTAACCTGAGTCGAGCAGTGCTCTGTGCTGGAGTACTGAGTAAAAGGCTGCCCAGTCAGGATTTATTTGTGCATTTGCTCCAGCATTTGTTTGTTGGCTGTCCTGGAAAGGACAGTGGTGACTCAGATGTGCAATAGCTCATTTTGGGGAAGTGGCAAGAGCTGTTTCTTTGGAGATGGTAATGCAAGAGTAAGAGATTTTCTTTTAGTTTAGGTCTAGGACGAGTACACTCATCTTGAAGACCATGTGAGCAGGACTACTTTGATGTTTCTTCTTCTCAGTGTGTTTAATGCTACAAACAGGTTATGCCAAAGCAGCTGTGTCTTGAGATCATTGTAGTGCACTTTGGTTAAATAGGAGAGAAGATTTCTGTGTTCTGGAAATGTCTGCAGTTACTTTTGGAGTTATCTGGACCTGTGGTTTCACTTCACACATGGCAAAGCTGGAGCTAGGGGAGGCATTATATGTTCTTAAGAAGCTGAAGCTTCTGAGCTGAAATCTTCTAGTGCATGTCTGGAAGAGTAGATGACTTTTTCAGCCTCCCTGTTTTCATTCTGTTCTCTTGACTTGCACCTTCATCGTGACTTGTGTGATCTGTTACAGGAGGAAAATCTCTGAGGGAAGTTGTTGGGGTTCAGAAACTGGCAACAGAGTCTGTGGCTGACTCGCTGGTGGAGCTGCTGAGATGAGAATTTACTCATTAGAAAGCAAAGGGAATGGTTCCCATGTACTGTAATACCTCATAAAGATGTACTTTGTTGACATATGTATATTAGATTGCCTCCCAGGTGGTATGAAAATATTTGTCCATGATGTATTTTATTATTCAGTGATTCCTGAAGTTGACCTTCTAATGACTAGGTAATTACTGAAAGTGTTGTCTTGTGTACCTAATCAAAAGACTGCTAATATAATGAAGTAAAACTTCTCAGTGGTGGAAGTATATTTAATGATTGTTGGGACTCACTAGGTAAAACTATTTTATGTTGCTGCAGATTTTGTCTTTAGTTTTATGTGTACCTTTTTTTTAACTCCATGCATTTTCTTTGGGTTTTTTTTTAATGGTTATGTTCACTTTCTAAAATAAAAGTGTTAAAACATAGCTAATGCATTATGAGAATGTCTTGCTTTTATGGACTGAAAGTCCAGGTGGACCTCTCCTTTGTGGGGTAATCAGGATTCCAGTTGGAACAGAATCACAGAATTAACCAGGTTGGAAAAGATCTTTGAGGTCATTGAGTCCAACCTAACACCTCTAATTAACTAACCCATGGCACCAAGTGCCTCATCCAGTCTGCTTTTAAACACCTCCAGAGATGGTGACTCTGCCACCTCCCTGGGCAGCCCATTCCAATGCCAATCACTCTTCCTACCATCCAGCCTAAACCTTCCCTGGTGTAGCTTGAGGCTGTGTCCCCTTGTTCTGTCACTGGTTCCTGGCAGAAGAGATGAACTGCACCTAGCTACAGCCTCCCTTCAGGTAGTAGACAGCAATGAGATCTGCCCTGAGCCTCCTTTTTCTCCAGGCTGCACACCCCCAGCTCCCTCAGCCTCTCCTTGTGGGGCTGTGTTTCTAAGCAACTCTTCTCTCCCTCTATTTTAAAGGCAAAGTTCAAACAGTGTGTGTGTATTTGCTATGTCAGAGGATATCTGGCTTCGTTTTCAGACTCCTTGATTAGAAGGGAAGAGACTTGCCCCATTTCAGCAAAGAGTCTGAAATACTGCAAGACTTAGCTCCCCCCAGCAACAGATCTTTTTTGTACTTTCACACTGCAGGTACTGTCACACAGTACTTCTGGAAACAAAAGGAGTTAGCTTGCTGCTTGAAAGCACTGAGTTAAGTTAAAGCTCTGTCTCTTTTTGCAATTAATCCAATTAATATTCTTCAGTAGAACTTGTGTGGCATTAGCTTATTGCTTGATAGTGAAACTCAAAGCAGCAGTGGAGACTTTAGGAACTTCAGTTGGGTGCAGACATAGATAAACCAATTCTTTTTATTTTTTTGATCAAAACAAGAAAAATAGACCACTTGCTCTTGTGTTAGTGTGATGCTAAAAGTCCCTTTTCTCCTTTTTGCTCCTTCAGGCCTGCAGCTTTATCCTTCAGTCAGTGAGTGGTCTTTTGCTGTGCTCCAGTCTGCAGTAGCTGCTTGGTTAACACCTCTCAAAGACTTTATACAGGTCAGGCAGGTTAGCAAGCTGCAAAATGCTGCCATCCTCTGCAAAGTGTTTAGGAGGTAAAAGGTAAGTCCTAAAAGCTTTGTAAAGCACATGTTCCACAGTCCATTTCCATGTTGTTGAACCAGAGTCAGCCTCTTCATTCTGAAATGCAGGGGAGAAAAAGGACAAACTGAAATTCTCTTGTAGTAAAGGACAACAAATAGAATACTTCAGAAAACTCAAGCCATACTGCCACTTGATTGACTCCACTGGCAGTAGAGTTGAGACTGGAAGTCTGTCATTGAAACAGAAGTTGCCTGGGTGTTGGTTGTTCGTTCACACAGCTGGTTAGTGACATCTCCTCATACCTGGGAGCTTGTGGGGTTGGCCTCATCTATTATATATTGCTTTCTGATAGAGTAGAACATAGATAATTCTTTGCTCAGGCTTTCAAAACACTCCTTTTCTTCATCCCAGTTTACCTGTAACAAGAAAAAAAAGTAATTTACTAGGACAGCAGTCACAGATTGATACAGAAAGATTATTATGGGGAAAAAAACCTCATGAAAATGTCTTTGCTGCCTTCTTTGTCAGTACAAGATACTAAAAAGGTAGAACTCGGAAGCAAAGCACAGCTGATCAATGTGCTGATTTATGTGCTGGAGCACATAAAAGTATATTTAACCAACTCCAGCCTTGCCTTTGCAGTTTTCTGATGAATTAATTTGATTGAATTAATTCCTTCCTACATAGAAAAAGGAGTGAGTGATTGAATGAAATGATGCAGAGAGATACCTCTGTGGCCAAGCGAAGGATGAACATAGGCAGGCCTTCCAGTGGTGGAACATAGTTTTCTATCAGCAATGGCAGCCCAATAAGGTTTCCTTCCTGCAAGGCAACATTGCTGCTTCAGATAAAAAAACAAGTGCTTGTTCTTACAGAAAGTGCACCAGAGCTGACCTGCTGCAAGACTGACTCTTACCAAGCTTAGAGAGGTTAGGGCTATCTGAAGTTAGAAGTGTTTGAAGCCTGATGCCAGGCAGGCATTGCAGGAAGAGGGTTAGTGGTGGTGGTGAAGAACTTCACAAGGCCTGGCTTTCAGCTACTCAACTTAGGAAGACTGAATTTAGCTTTATCTTCTACCTCTAGACAGACTACTACTGACTACATAGATCCTCCTGGGGGAATATCCAAGTGCAGTGTTTGGGTTTCGTGACCCTTGATAAAACTGTTCAGTTCTGTACAAGGGATGTGTTAGGCCACACACAGAGAAGACACAGAGATGGTGATGCTGTAAGGCCTCCCTGCCTGGCTGGAGAACTGGCTAAGCTGCACACCTTGGTGGGTAAAAGACCTGCATTCTAATTATTGAAGCAATGACTGCTTTATTTGGTACCTATGCAGAATCTGCTTTGTGTGGCACCCTTCTGAAAGCAGCACAAGTCCTGAGCATTTTCAGTGGGAGGGGTAAGCCAGCTCAGTCTTGCTGGAGCAAGTTCTTAGTGGCTGTAAGCACTGCAAGCAAACTACTGCAGTTGTGTTACCAAAATGTAGGAACATTTAGCTTGGAAAAGACCTCTAAAAATCAGTGAGTCCAACTGTAAGTGTAACCCAGCCAAGGCCACTGTTTGGCTCCTGTTACAAACAGCAGCAGCAGTCACCTCATCAATTTCAAGAGAAAAATAATCTTTCAACATTTCAGTCTTCTTCTTCAGAAACTCCACAATGTACTCAGCAAGTCCTTCTTTTGGGCCATCTTCTTCTGTCCAGCCACTTTCAGGATCCTCTAAAGCAAGCATTGAAAGCTCATATAAAGGAGCAGGCTCCTAAAAATGGAGGAGGCAAAACTTGTTAATGATCAGTGTGCTCTACTGCAAACCAACAGCTTTTTCTTTCCATAAACTCATTGTAATGTGTCATTTCTGGCCTGCAAAGAGTTCTGCTTATCATAACCAGTCTAAAAAGTATCAGGTTTCTTTCTGCTGTCCTTCTGTGCAGCCCACAGTCCTGCAAAGTGCTGTGACGTTTACAGGATGAACACTAGCAACTGACACTGACAGATTTTGTATTCAAATGAACTATTTGTCCCAATGGAACCAGCACCAGTGTCATGGTTTGGGTGTTCCCCACCCCTCCACTCTTACAAAATCACCCAGACTAGACTTAGCCCAGCTGGAAATTAAGGAATGAACTTTTGTATTTACAGCTTAGCACAATATACAAGCAGGTATTTACAATATCTACAGCTATAGACAGAAATACACACGTTAAAAGTAATACAGAAACACAACAGCCCTCCCAGAAACCTGAGTCCTCAGGAGGGGCTCCCAACCACCCTTCCACCTTCTTGCCACCTCTCTACTTATCTCAGACTCTGCCTTATGTGCAAAGTGAGTTTGGAGGATCGGCCAGGGGAGTCAGAAAGCAGAAGGATTTGTTACACAGAAAGCAGGCCAGGGAGAAAATCATAGAAGCACTGAATGGTTTAGGTTGGAAGGGAGCTCAAGGATCATCCAGCTCCACCCCCCTGCCATAGGCAGGGACACCTCCCACTAGAGCAGGCTACTCAAGGCCTCATCCAGCCTGGCCTTAAACACCTCCAGGGAGGAAGCATCCACAACCTCCCTGGGCAACCTGTGCCGGTGTCTCATCACCCTCACTGTAAAGAACTTCCTCCTAATATCCAGTCTGAATCTCCCCTCCTCCAGCTTAAACCCATTCCCCCTCGTCCTGACATTCCCAGACCTTGTCAATAGTCCCTCCCCAGCCTTCCTGTAGGCTCCCTTCAGATACTG